>JAXCGZ010015186.1:92500-122500 GCA_037179515.1 Halocaridina rubra | reverse complement strand
TGTTCAAGAGTTCGTTGATATATGCTGCTCATCAGCATATTATTATTATTATTATTATTATTATTTATTATTATTATTATTATTATTATTATTATTATTATTGTGATTATTATTATTATGTTCTTTTTAGAAGCAAGTCAGTACTTTTTCCTGCTTTGAAGTATTATAGATACTGAAAAATATCTTTTGAGATTAATTTTTCATACTTAGATAATTCTTCCCTCCCAGATGTAAGCCTGCATTATAAGAGTTCCTATGTTTCTTCATATTCTGCACTTATTTTAAATTTTCTATTTCTCTCAACCATGTTCATTTTCTTGTCATGAGTGTGTGTGTGAATGTGTGACATTGTGTAAGCAAATCGTTTATATATGATATACGTTCTTTGTATATCTTTTGTGCTCAAGGTAAGGTTATCACAGTCGGTTTCCCGATGATGATTTTTATTCTGTTTTTAGAATATTTTTTCTTTATATTAGATACTGTTATTCATGAATGATTGCTCGTTTCTTGCGAATGAAGAGCTTTTGATGTGCCCGTATGCCAGTCCGAAGACGGGAGTCCTGGTCGGTAAACTTGAGTAGCCAGCAGCAATGAGATTGTATAATGTACATTAGCAAGCTCCTATTTCATTGAAAAGCCCATTATATAAATACAGTCTTTGCTGTTTGGTGTGACAGTGCTGGGTTAAGAGAACAATTTTATTTAATAAGAATATATTGGGGGCAGGTGACCACCTATGAGTAACAACTAATTCTGGATGCATTTCTTTTCTATTGTATATTATGATGGCTTGTTATACAAGCTTGTAATTTTTCATAATTTTTCATGTGAATTAATAATGTACATTGATTTGCTTGACTGTGTTATGAGTAACAATCTTAACATGCGACATAATTCAGTAGCACATAAAAATTTTTATGAAAATTTTGTACATAGATAATTTTAATGCCCCCATGTATCATTGAAGATTAACGTTAATTTAATATGAATTATATTTAATTTAGTTATTATTCTGCACAGACAATGTGATCTTGATCCACCAAAAACTTTTGCGTTGTTTCTTACCACTCTTGTCACTACTCAAAAAAACTGTAACACATATCAGTTCTCTCGCTACTCCTGTGTGATTTTATATTATAATAAAAAAGTAATAGCTTCTTATCATTTTATTTCCTGTATTTGTTTAAGATTATTCTATAATAGTTACCAATTTTTCTTAAAAAAAAAAGAAGTATAGTTTCAAACTGAATTTAAGGTATGAATTTACAATTAAAAAGGTCTTTCTGTGTTTTAAATAATGTAAGAGTAGATTTTTTTTTAAAATGTAATAATGGCAGTATTCACAGCAACTCTCAGTTTTTGCTCTTGTAGGTATGACAAGCTCCAGTCAACCTGTTTGTGTCCACCCCCATTCAAATGGGGATTGATAGTGAAACAGCAAAACAAAATGCCCTGCATGTAACAAATTACGTTTTATTATTTCTGTAAAGTATTTTTGTTTGGAATGACTAATATAGCTCGAGAGAGTGGTAGTGGAAAAAAGTTTCATTTTTCTATATAGATTTGGGAATAAATATTCATGAAGAATTGCAAACTGTGAAATCAGGTATTACTATTAATAGTGGTAGAGTGTAATTATATATATATATATATATATATATATATATATATATATATATATATATATATATATATATATATATATATATATATATATATATATATATATATATATATATATATATATATATATATATATATATATATATATATATATATATATATATATATATATATATATATACAGGTATATCGTTTCAAAAAAGTGTTCTTGGGTTGGATTGTTCGTGGGTTGGATTTAATTTTCCCATTGAAAAGCATGTAAATCTAATTAATCCATTCCATGTCACCTCAATTATTCATTTTAAAATTTTTCGATTCAGTAAAAACATGGACTATAATACAGATTATATGCTATATACTCTGTAAAAGGAAAATTATATTAATAATAGAAATACAGTACTCTATTTACCTTTGTGGATGATTGTTGCTGGGATATGTGGAGGAGGAGGAAGAGGAGGGGGATAAATTTTTGGAAGGAGAGTTCCCTTCCATAAAAACGTTAGGGAACTCTTCCGATACAGGCTCTATTTCTGGTATTTTCTCTCTCTTCTCTTTTGGAAGCTGCTTCCCTGCATACTGGGACAAGGAAATGATCCAGAGAAATATGTCTTTCTTCTTTGGTAAATTTTTCTAGCATTGTCATTTACCATATTCAGTACTCTATTGCCCACAGTTTTATCTGCGTGATGATTCTCAATAAAAGCCTGCACATCATTCCACTTACTAAAAATTTTTTCAAATTCCTCCATGGACACCTTTTCCCTCTCATCCCCCTCCTCCGGTGACTGTTCCCCTTGGAGAATATTCACCTGTTCACGTTGCAACTTGACTAATTCTTTGGTGGTAAGTTCTTTGTGGTCCTCCACCAGCTCCTCCACATCCTCCTCATTGACCTCCAAGCCCAAACTTTTGCCTTTGGCTACAGTATTATTAACAGTTTGAATAGCTAACTTGCTAGAAGCCCTCAAAGTCTCTATCAGTCACACAACCTGGCCAAAGTTTCCTCCAGGCGGAATTCAAGGTACGATATGAGACCTCCCTCCATGCTATTTCAACGAGGCCAATGCAGTGGAGGATATTAAAGTTGTCTTTCCAGAAATCACCAAGAGTCAAATCCATGTTATTGGTGACCTGGAAACACCTGGCAAAAAGACCATATACAACTTTTTAGAATTAGAAATTTCCTGCTGGTCCATGTGCTGGAGGATAGGAGTGGTGTTGGGAGGCAGAAATTTTACTTAAATGAAGTCGTAATGTATAGCGAGATCTTCCACACCTGGAGGATGGGCGGGAGCATTATCCATTATGAGGAGACACTTAAGGGCCAAACCATTTCCTCAAGATATTTTTTTCACTGCTGGCACAAACACTTAAGTCAACCACTAGGAATAAAACCTGGGTGACCCAAGCCATTGGATTTGACCTTCAATATGTTATTGCACTTATAAACGCGGATTTTCCGAGTGGTAAACTAAAAGAGGCTTGATCTTACAGTCCCCACTAGCATTAGTGCACAATAAAAGTGTAAGCCTGTCTTTCATTGGTTTGTGGCCAGGCAGTGATTTTTCCTCGAGTTATATAGGTTCTTTTGGGCATTTTCTTCCAAAAGAGTCCCGTTTCATCTCACTTAAATACTTGTGGGATATAACCTTCATTTTCGACAAATTTAGCAAATTCCTTCATGTAAGAATCCGCTGCTTTTTGGTCGGAACTAGCTGCCTCTACATGTCTAATGACGATATGAATTCCAGTTCATTTACGATAGTGTTCTAACCAGCTTCTGCTGGCTTTAAAGGCCTCAATTTTAGTGCCACTAAAACATGGATTTGTAAAGCCTTAGCGCATATTATGGCCTCGCTAATACTATCTCCAACCAGCTGTTTTTTATTTATTCACATCAGTAATAATTTTTCTACCTCTTCTAATACTTGTGACCTTTTCTTCGTTAATATATTTACTCCCTTAGCCACGTCCTGTGTTCTACTGTACTAAAATAAAGTATGCTATTTAACATTGTGGTTGATAGTTGCTGGGACACGTGGATGGTGGTGGAGGAGGAGGAGGACTACTCCTTCGAAGGGGAGAGCCCTTCCATAAAAATGTCGGGCAACTGTGCAGGTATTTCTCATGTTTTCTCTCTACATGTATGTACTCTTGCAAGGTGGTTCTCTGGCTGGTATTGGCACAAGAAAATGATCTAGAGAAATTTGTCTTTTTCTTTGTGGTAAGTTTTTCTGAAATGGGACATCACATTGTTATTTAGAATGTTCACGTTTCTGTTGGTTACAGTTTTGTCCAGGCGATGAGTCTCAAGGAAAGCTGCACATCACTAACTAAATATTTCTTTTAACTTATCACTTGAAACTACCCTTTCATACTCCTCCTCCTCTGATTGCTCCTCTTGGATAGTCTTCACCTGTTCACGTTGCAACTATCTGTTCTTCAGTGCTGAGTTCTTGTTTGTGGTCCTCCACCAGCTTCTCCACATCCTCTTTATTGACCTCCAAGCCACACAACCTGGCCAAAGTTTCCTCCAGGCGGACTGTAACGTGCAGTGAGAGACCTTCCATGCCTTGTGAGGCCTATGTAGTGAAGGATATTGGAGTGGTCTTTCCAGAATTCTCGCAGGGTCAAATCCATGTCATTAGTGACCCGGAAACACCAGAAAGACCCTTCATATACAGTTTCTTAAAATTGGAAATGACTTGCTGGTACTGTACATGGGTTGGAGGAGAGGAGTGGTGTTTTGAGACAGAAATTTGACTTATATGAAGTCATATTTGATATCAAGGTCTTCTTCCAAAGCTGGAGAATGGGCAGGAGCTTTGTCCATTACCAGAAGACACTTAAAAGTTAAAAAAAGTTTGCGATTTTAGCCCTCCTATCAGAGGCATCGCCCCTGCTCTGGCGGGCGTCAGCCGGTGCAAGCCCCAACCCCCCACTGTGGTGTTCAGCCACAGCAGTGACCTTCCCACTAAACAGCTTAAACTCTCGATCCTGAATGGGAACTGATCTGTCGACCTCGCGAATGCGAGGCCAGCACGTTACTACTGTACTAGGGGCAAACCTTTTTCCTCAAGATATTTCTTGACAGCTGGCGCAAAAACTTCGGTCAACCATTCTATAAAAAGGATATGTGTTACCCAAGCCTTGCTATTCGACCTCCACGTTACCAGAAATTTAGCCTTCAACACATTATTGTGTTTAAAAATGTGCGGATTTTCAGAGTGGTAGACTAGAAGAGACTTAATCCTGCAATCCCCTCTTGCATTAGCACACTATAAAAGTGTAAGCCTGTTCTTCATTGGTTTGTGGCCAGGCAGTAACTTCTCACCGTGGGTTATGTAGGTGCTTCCTGGGATTTTTTTCCAAAACAGTCCTATTTCATCACAGTTAAAAACTTGCTGCGAGATGTAACCGTCACTTTTGATAAATTTGGCGAATTCTACCGCATAGGCATCCGCTGCCTCTTGGTCCAAACTAGATGTCTCTCCATGTTTAACAACACTATAACTTCCAGTTCATTGACGAAATTTTGTCCAACCAGCCTCTACTTGCTTTAAATTCATCAATTTTAGCACCACTAGCACTTGGAGTGTTCGCTACTAAATCCTGGTGTAACTGGAGAGCCTTTACGCATATTATAGCCTCACTAAGACTGTCTCCAGTAAGCTCTTTTTCATTTATCCAAGCTAATAATAATTTTTTCACCTCTTCCTTAACTTGAGACCTATGCTTCGTAAAAATAGTCATTCCTTTAGCCACGTTAGCTGTCTTTAAGGCCTCTCTATTCTTTGAATTAGTTCAGTTGGTCGATTTCGCCATGTCATACTGGATGACGAGATCAGAAACACAACACCATGTTCATGTTAAGCTGTTATATTTTTCTTCGTTTTCACAGTTAATACATTTAGGCTTTGTAATGTCACTATCACTGACACTCTTCACTTTCCTGTGAGCCATAATAAGGGCTGATTTAAAGTAAAAAGCAAAGTAATCTGGAAATCGACAATGAAAGAACAATGAGTTGATCTTCACAGTACAGGCACCAATGTATAACTGAGAGCAAACACGTGGTCACCCAGGCGGATGTTCGTTTGTACCTCTAGGATTGTTTGTGGGTCAATTAAAAATTTGTTTGAAATTTGTGTTCGTAGGTCGATTTGTTCGTGGTTGGGGGCGTTTGTATGTGGAGATTCGACTATATATATATACAGTGCTCCCTCATTTATTGCAGGGGTTCGGTTCCGGGACCGGCCGCGATAGGTGAAAATCCGCGAAGTAGGAGCTCAATATATACATAGGTATTTTACATTTATTTTTACCTTTATTGTATAAACCCTCTCTGCACTGTAAACTGACCACCCTTTACTTTATTAATAATAACGTGCAAGAGTAAATTTATATGAACGTGATAGGTAAACTTACCGTGAATGAGGTGATGATGACGTGTACATACGCCTTAGCCAAATACTCCATAGCCAATGACAGCTTTACGGCTGCTTTTTGTGAGAGAAGAACACGGTAATGGGGAGTTGCTGTAGCTGTTTCTTATTTTGTGCGAAGATGGTCTTGTAAGGAGTCATGGCATCGTTGATAATATTGCAGAAGGTTACCGATCGAACTATATTATCATCATGCTCCTGCGACAGTTGGAGTGCTTTCACATGTTTATACATGGCTGCCAGCCGTTTGAGTGTAAGGCCAGGTTCTTTGACCTCTTCGTCGTTTCCTCTGGTTGTTTTTCTTCCTCCTCTTCGTTGCTCGCTGATTTTGTCATTTCCTCCAAGTCTTCATCAGTCAAAGGCTGCGAGTGGCAGTTGATCAGTTCATTCACGTCTTCGTGAGTCATATCTTTAAAGCCTTCTCCTCCTAGAAATGCAGCCAACTTCACAGCTTTCACATCTTCCAAGTTATGGACTTCGTCAGGAGCGAATCCCTTGTAGTCGTAGATGACTTCGGGCCACAATTTCTTCCAGCTGGCATTGATTGTGGCTGTCTTCATCTCTTTGATTGCATTCTGAATATTTTGAAGGCATGTAGCAATCGCGTAGTTATGCCAGTACGTGTTTGGTACGAATTCTTTGTCTGCATCTATGTAGTCAACCAGGTTCGCCTGGGCATTTTGTGTGTAGAGGGCCTTGAACGCAAGAATAACGCCTTGATCCGTAGGCTGAATCAGTGATGTATTCGGTGGCAGGAACTCTATTTGAACACCGTCATATTGGAGATCAGTTGCATGGCTACCAGCATTATCCATCAAAAGAAGGACTTTAAATTGAAGGCCCTTCTCAGCAAGATAAACTTTGACATGAGTGATAAAGCATTGGTGAAACCAGTCCGATGTGAGGCTTTTCGTGATCCAAGCCTTATGGTTATGCATCCAATACACTGGCAGCAGATTCTTATTCTTGTTCTTCAAAGCCCTAGGGTTCTTTGACTTGTAGATAAGCCCACAGCATTCCCGCACATGACAAGGGTAACGCAGTCTTTGTGCGCTTTAAATCCCGGGCCTTTAGCTTTTTCCTTGAAGAGAAAAGTGCGAGACGGCATTCTCTTCCAAAATAACCCAGTCTCATCTATGTTAAAGACTTGCTCAGGAGCATATTTGCCTTCCTCAATAATTTTCTTGAAGTCGTTCTTTACGTATTCTTCAGCTGCAGCTGTATCTGCAGAGGCAGCTTCGCCATGCACCAAAACGTTCTTTAAGCCAGAGCTTTTTTGAAATTTGGCGAATCATCCCTTGCTTGCAACGAACAATTGTGTCCTCAATGGAGAATCGCTGGAGGGTCCTGGTTGTGGGTCGTCGATATCTTCTCTCTCCTCCTCACGGTCACCACTGTCGTCGTCGGGTTCGTTTGCAGCGAATGTCTCGTATAGCTTCTTTGCCTTTGTATGATATTGGTGTCTAAGCTGATGTTCTTCCTGCAATCAGCAATCCACAGGGCCAAAGCAGATTCCATCCGCACTATTATCTTATTGTGGGGTGTTACGGCCCTCTTCGCTGTTTTACTAAAAGGAATTGTCACTGTTTTCCTGATATTTGCCTCGTTCTTATTGATGTATTGAACAGTAGATTCGTTGATGTCGGAATGGCGGCCGACATCCACGAACCTTCTTCCTTCCTTCAGTATATCTAACAGTTTTACCTTTTCTGGTATGATCAACATCTTCCTTTGCTGCTTAGGCTTACTACCAGAAGCCGTAGAAGATGAAGGACGCTTGGGAGGCATTCCAAAGTTGAAATACGAAAGTTCACAAAATCACAAGCACAACGTATTAAGAAGCACAACACGAACGGCGCACACGTGAGTAGCCTGAATGGGTGAGGTGAGACAATAGAAGATGCTGAGAGAATTAAGCTTCAATCAAAAATCCAATTAGACCCCATGATACAGAAAAACAATTCTGTGATTCGTCGTCTCCCACGCTTTCAGCCAATAACATCCCAAGTATTATCTCACGTAGGTGCGACCCTCTGCATTTTCCAAGACGCCAATACAGTGTACGCTGTTGTACAGTATTTTACATGGTGCATTACTGTGAGTTACATTTTTAAATTTTTGCTTTTTAGTACTTTTTTCTGTTTTATTATTCTTAGGCTAGGAAATACTTTTTTTTTATTAATAAAATAATGAAAATACTGGAAATTTAAATATGTATTAGCTCAGGTAGGTGCGACCCTTTGCGTTTTCCGAAACGCCGTTACCGGTATCGTATTTTACATGGTACAATACTGTGAGTTACATGTTTAAATTTGTTTCTTACTATTTGTTACTGTTTTATTATTCTTAGGCTAGGAAATACTTGTTTTTATCAATAAAATAATGAAAATACTGGAAATTTTAATATGTGCTAGCTCACGTAGGGGCGACCCTTTGCGTTTTCCAAAACGCCAATACCGGTGTCGTACTTTCTATGGTGCAGTTACATGTTTAAATTTATGTTTTTTACTATTTTTTACTGTTTTATTATTCTTAGGTTGGGAAATATTTTTTTTTTTTATCAATAAAATAATGAAAACTAAATTTTTTTCAATAAAATAATGCAAATACTGAAAATGTTAATATTTTAATATTTTAATATTCTCGCATATACCCAGAAAAAAAAAGCTTGCCAAAAAAACCCGATGCACTGAATTTGCGAAAGGTGAACCCGGTATAGCAAGGGTTCACTATATATATATATATATATATATATATATATATATATATATATATATATATATATATATATATATATATATATATATATATATATATATATATATTCAGTATACTGTATATAATTTTTTTTTCTTTTGCTGCTTATTAGAAAGACTCATCCCAAGTTTTGAAGGTAAAAATCGGAAAAAAGGAAATTTTTCCTTGTAAATGCCAAAGTAAAATACTAAGGTAAAAAAAAAAAAAGAAGAAAAACATATTTCAACCTGAAAAACTTGATTAGTCATGACGAACTCATCACAGACCGAAAATGAGGTTCAACTGATTGTTTCAGCTGTGACTTGGGAACAGTTAATGCATTACTTATTTCTAAATTCAAATTTAACCAGTAGTATGCATAAATAGACATTTGAGTATACAGTATGTGACATTTAATATCACCATTAATAATAACAGGGTTGATTTAATTTTGTAACACTGGACGTGTTTTAGTATCATTGGCTCGGCACCAGACATACCTGAGGGTGTCGCTGCTCACTCCACACACCTAACTTATAAACCTTGTCACCGACCTTCAGCTTATAGGACGTAGGGTGGTTTTTGGAGACATTTTAAAGCAAAAAAAAAAAAAAATCATTGAATAGGCTGCAAAATAGGATATATATATATATATATATATATATATATATATATATATATATATATATATATATATATATATATATATATATATATATATATATATATATATATATATATATATATATATAAACTTATTAATTGTTCGTTCTGGTTTTACGTCATGAACTCCCTTTTCTACCAAGGGCTAGGACGGTTGCCTTCTTGCCAAGGACTTGTTTTGGCAGATGTAATCGTTACCCTGAGTGCATGCCCTTGCTAACCTCAGACCGTGACGGGGCGCGAACACTCGATCTGACGCCTTAGAGTCTCGGACGTTACCGCTTAAGCCAAGGTGACTACTTTATAAACTTATTAATGCTGTACTATATTTTACTTGTACAGTATATATATATATATATATATATATATATATATATATATATATATATATATATATATATATATATATATATATATATATATATATATATATATATATATATATAAAACAGGGAGTCCTAATATAACGTCAGGGTTCTGTTCCTGACAGCTGACTTAAGTCAAAAATTGATATAAGTTGGAATTCATTTAGATTTGAACCTAGGTCTCCCTACTTATGTAAAAAATAAATAATCTATAACATAAAAAACTCTATGTTCCCAATCCTTTCAAAAAACTAACTAAAACTATTCTTAATACTATTCTTAAACTTGTACAGGTATACAGGTACTGTACAGTATGTACATGTATTGTACGGTACAATAAAACAACACTTATATATGTAAAGACATCTACTTTAAAGTGCATTGACAAATACAGTACTTAAGCTAATTTTAATTAATCTACACTCTTATATACTATACAGGTACTGTTCAGTACAGGATACATGTACTGTACAGTACAGTATAATAACACATATGTACAGACTGAAAAAAAATACAAAGCACATAGCAACATTCTTAAACTAATCTTAATTATTATACACTCATATACTATACAGGTACTGTACTGTACAGTACAGTATAACATGCACAGTCTGAAATAAATACTGTACAAAGCACGTGGAAAAATACTCAAACTAATCTTAATTAACATACACTCTTATATACTATACAGGTACTGTACTGTACAGTACAGTATACATGTACTGCAGACATAGAGTACAATGGCACATACGTACAGTATGAAAAAAAATACAAAGCACATAGAAAAATACTTAAACCAATCTTAATTAATCTACTCACTTATATGCTATCCAGGTATTGTACTTTACAGTACAGTATGCATGTACTGTTCAGTATAATAACTAATCTTAATCAATATACACTCTTATATACTATACAGGTACTGTACTGTACAGTACAGTATACATGAAGTGTGCAGTATAATAACACATAGAAATATACTTAAACTAACATTAACATTATGTACACACTTTATACATGAAAAATATTACACTAGTTAAAATTTTACAAAACATAGAAAACCTAAAAATTAGGGAATGTTATATTATAAAACACACTTTTAAACCCAAAAAATATTACACTAGTGTATCTCATTTTAAAATTTTACAATAAACATTAAGAATTGTTAAATTATAAAACACTTATAAACATAACAAAACTGTATGTAGATTGATTACTTACTCATGTGGTGTGCTTGCATAGGGAGGGAGGGAGAGACTGGCTTATCAGGAGAAAGCTGGTTATGGCAGGTGCTTTTAACACAGGGGCAGGCTGGTGCATCTGCAAAGGTAAAAGAATATTAAAACACACTTATAAACATAAAAAAATATTACACTAGTTAAAATTCTATAAAACATAAAAATATATAAGAATTATTAAATTATAAAACACCTTTAAACCTAAAAAATAATACACTAGTATCTCATTTTAAAATTTTGCAATAAACATTAAGAATAGTTAAATTATAAAACACCCTTATAAACATAACAAAACTGAATATAGATTGCTTACTTTCACTGTACTGGGAACTCATGTGGTGTGCTTGCATAGGGAGGGAGGGAGAGACTGGCTTATTAGGGGGTGGAAGTTGGAGAGGAAGGTGCTGATGAGATTGGGGCAGGTGAGTCTGAGAGGCAGGTGAGTCTATAGAGGTGGAGACACCTGAGGTAGAGGGTACAGGATCTTTTCTTGGGCACTCTACCTTCAAGTATTGGTCAAGGCTAGTTTGGATCTACCTTCAAGTATTGGTCAAGGCTAGTCTGGAAAGATGCCCTCTTCTTCTCCTCATATATTTCCTTGTAACACCTCAGGAGATCATTGAGCCCTCTCTTCATCTTATTTGTACCTGGCAACATTTGCATCCTAAGCCTCAATCTTTGCCAACATTTCCTCTGCCAAGGCAAACACTTCTTCCAATGCCTGGGTCGTGAATTTCTTGACCTCTGGGCATGGTAGGTCTTCCTCCTCTTCAATTATCTGCTCTTCCAATTGAAAGAAGTCCTCTGTCGACAACTTCTTGTCATGAGAGTCCAGGAGCTCTTACATCATCAACTCCCACCTCCATCTCGAGCTCTCTGATCATGACAACTACGTTCTTTGTTACTGCCTCCACTGTCTCCTCAAAACCTCGGAAGTCATTCACAAAATAGGGGCATGCATTCATCCATACCCCATTCAAGTTTGTTTTCATCACTTCCTCCCAGGCATCACCAATATTTTTCACAGAATGATGAATATTATACGACTTCCAGAAGTTCGTGAGAGTCGGGTTCTTGTCCTTCTCCGTTGCCCTGAGAGTCATAGCGATTGTTCTTCAGAGGTAGTAGGCTTTGAAAGAGGCAATGACCCCCTGATCCATTGGCTGTAACAAGGTGGTGTTAGGTGGAAGGAAAACCACCTTGACATTAGGATGGTAGTCATTCAAATTGGCAAGATGACCAGGAGCATTGTCCAAGACTAGCAATATCTTAAACGATAGACTTTTGGAAGCACAATACCTCTCCACTTCTGGGATAAAATGGTTGCTGAACCTGTCCATGAAAACATGAATATTTATCCAAGCCTTTTTGTTTGACTTCCAGTAGATTGGCGGTGAACCCTTCCAAATGCCCTTGAGTGCTCATGGGATTTTGGCCAAATAAACCGACAAGGGCTTCAGCTTACAGTCTCAGGAAGCATTAACCCCCAAAAGCAAAGTCAGTCTCTCCTTGCTGGCTTTTTGGCATGGTGCTGCCTTCTTCTCCTTTGCGATGTATGTACGGCGAGGCATACGCTTCCAGAATAAGCCAGTCTCATCGTCGTTGAACACCTGTTTGGCATGGTAACCCCCCTCCTTTATTATCTTTTCTGATGCTATGGGAAACATTTTTGCTGCTTCCTCATCACCTCTAGCAGCTTCCCCTTGCACATTTAAATTATGTAAATTAGCACGAGCCTTAAAAAGATAAAACCACTCTTTACTATAAACTTTTCACCTGCACTGTCTTCCCCCTTTTCTCTTTTCCAGTCTTCGAACAGGATTTTAGCCTTTTCCAGAATAAGCATAATGCTTATTGGGATATGCCGTCGATATTGGTCTTCAAACCAAAGCACTAACAATCTCTCCATATCTACCATAAGGCCACTGCGATGCCTTGTGATCAAGTGGACTGCATAGGGATCGAACCTTTCATGCTCTTTGTCCTTGATGATCGTGGCCACGGTTGTACGGGCTAATTCAAGACTGCGGCCAATGCTTGTAGAAGATTCTCCCTTTTCAGCACGTTTTACTGTTTCTATTTTAATTTCCATAGTGATGGCTTTTCTTTTCTTAGCAGCACTGCCATCAAAAGTATCACTAACACGTTTGGGAGGCATAGTAAAGTCCTTAATGAACGAACACAATGAGCAAGCAGATGAGAGCACTAGGCACAATATGGCGGACGGGAATAAATGGAGCGGTGGTCCTTCGGCTTATAATGCCACATGACATCGTTCACACTATAATCACCAAACTATTTTAAATAAAATCTTACTTACAGGTGTTTTTGATAGTTTTGTTTTTAAATTTATTATATCTTTTCAATATAACTAACTGTATATTGAAAAATAAATAAATAAAGCCATTAGTTTTTGTGCTAAAATTTTTCTTTAGGCCTTGAAGTACAACATAGTATCTCTGATACCTGTTTGAGCCATATTATGGACCACTAAACAAAGCCCCCATGCACCCCATCACGGATGGCTACTGCACCACTATTCCAGCTGCTGTAGAAAGGAAGAACGTATCAACTCCTAAAGGCGAATTTTTGAGGGGCATGTTCATCTTTTTCTGCTGATTGCATAGATACCAAATTTGTGAATATCAATTTTTGCAGTTGATGCATTCTGCCTTCTAGGGCAGGCTAGTTATGCCCCCCCCCCACACATATATATTCCTTCATGGTTATGATAGAGTGGATAGGGATTGATATTTTGATATAGCTGGCATTTGAATTAGAGGTCATAGTTTGAAGCTTCGTAAGGAAACTTCTTTGCAGGATGTAAGGAAGTACTTTTTTAGTGTAAGAGTAGTTAATAATTGGAATTGGCCAGGCGAGGAGGTAGTTAATGCTAACTCAGTCCATAGTTTTAAGGAAAAGTATGATAAGTATCACTAAGTACAGAATGGAACCGATCAAGTGATGGGAAGATACGAGCTTTGAGATTTTTCCTGTAAGCGCAATTAGGTAAAATTCGAATATGCAGCCCCCTTTTGGAATCCGCACTTGAAAAAGCCCATAGCTAAGCTTGAAAAAGTTCAAAGACATGCCACGAAACTGGTGCCAGAAATACGCAATCTCAGTTATTATGAGAGGCTGAAGGAAGTAGACTTACCATCATTTGAAGCTAGAAGAGTGAACGGGATATGGTAACAGTTTTTAAATTCCTTCATGGTTATGACAGAGTGAATAGGGATGGATATTTTGATATGGCTGGCACTAGAACTAGAGGTCATTATTTGAAGTTTCGTAAGAAAACGTCTTTTTAGGATATAAGGAAGTACTTTTTTAGTGTAAGAGTAGTTGATAATTGGAATTGGCTAAGCGAGGAGGTAGTTAATGCTATCTCAATCCATAGTTTTAAGGACAGGTATGATAAGTATCACTAAGTCTAAAATGGAACCGATCAGGAGACAGGAAGATACGAGCTTTGGGCTCTTTCCCGTAAACACAGTTAGGTAATCACAATTAGGTAATCACACACACACACACACACACACACACCCTAATTGGAAATTGCTAAACGAGGAGGTAGTTAATGCTAACTCCATCCATAGTTTTAAGGACAAGTATGATAAGTATCACTAAGTTCAAAATGGAAACCAATCAGGAGATGAGAAGTTATGAGTTTTGGGCTCTTTCCCGTAAGCACAATTAGGTAATTACATATATACACACACACACACACAATTAGGTAATCACATACACACACTGATAGATCTAAATAGTCTGCATGAGCGGTTAGAAAAGTGGCTAATGAAATTCTATACTTCAAAATGTAAGGTAATGAGAATGGGTACAAGTGCAAGAAGGCCTAAGCTTGACTACTCTGTGGCAGGTGTAGAACTTCAAGAGACAGAGAATTAGAGAGATCTAGGAGTAAGCGTACTGGCCAATTTGTCTCCAGAAATGCATATAAATGGCATAGTAATGTCAGCATATTTTTTTTTTTATATAAGTGTGACACTGCGACAGGCAGAAACTGCCCTCATCAATAAAGGCCCGGGCACGGGAAAATACCAAGACGAAGAAAAAGTAAAAGGTTATGGACAAGGCAGAGATGAGGTAATGTCACACAAAGGAAAATGACAGACAGAAAAAAACAGTCAAAGTACAGAGGACCCAGAGATATGGAGGACTAGGCTCTGAGATGACGATAGATCTGCTTTTTGAAGGATGAAAGGTCATAAGAATTAGGAAAGACAGAAGGAGGAGGAGAGTACCAGAGTCTAGAGGTAGATGGGAAGAAGCAGTCCCTGCACCGACCAATCCGCGAGCTACAAATCTCCACACAGTACCTGTGAGATGAGGCCGCTTGGCGAGTGTTACGCAGCCTCGGCAGTGGGGGAGGGATGCAATTCGCCAACTTATCAGAGCAGCGATGGAAGTAGTAGCGATAGAAAAGCGAAAGGGAAGATACCTTACAGCGAAGAGAGAGAGAATCCTGATTAGAAGTAAGAGAAGGATCATTAATGAGTCTGACTGCCTTAGATTCAACCCTATCAAGAAGATAAGTATTTGCTTACATTTGGTTTCTTAGCAAATGTAAGGGTAGCCTTCTGGCACATGGATAAGGAAATGTTCAGAAATATTTATGTAACCGATGTGAGGCCAAAACTTGAATATGCAGCCCCCTTTTTGAATCCACACTTGAAAAAGCACGTAGTTAAGCTGGAAAAAGTTCAGACATGTCACGAAACTGGTGCCAGAAATACACAATCTCAGTTATGATGAAAGGCTGAGGGAATTAGATTTACCATCACTCGAAGGTAGAAGAGTGATCGGGATATGTTAACAGTTTTTAAATTCCTTCATGGTTATGACAGAGTGGATAGGGATCGATATTTTGATATGGCTGGCACTAGAACTAGATGTCATAGTTTGAAGCTTCGTAAGAAAACTTCTTTGCAGGATGTAAGGAAGTACTTTTTTAGTGTAAGAGTAGTCAATTATTGGAATTGGCTAAGCGAGGAGGTAGTTAATGCTAACTCAATCCATAATTATAAGGACAAGGATGATAAATAGCACTAAGTACAAAATGGAAGTGATCAGGATACGGGATTTTACGATCTTGAGGCTCTTTCTTGTAAGCACATTAGGTAATTACACACACACACATTATATATATATATATATATATATATATATATATATATATATATATATATATATATATTATATATATATATATATATATATATATATATATATATATATATATATATATATATTATTTTGATATGGCTGGCACTAGAACTAGAGGGCACAAGTTGAAGCTTCGTAAGAAAACTTCTTTGCAGGATGTAAGGAAGTACTTTTTTAGTGTAAGAGTAGTTGATAAATGTAACTGACTAAGCAAGGAGGTAGTTAATGCTATCTCAATTCATAGTTTAAATGACAAGTATGATAAGTATCACTAAGTACAAAATGGAACCGATCAGGAGACGGGAAGGTACGAGCTTAGGGCTCCTTCCCGTAAGCACAGTTTTTTTTTTTTTTTTACAGACACTGAGACAACATGGCTTCAGAGAAGGTAGATCAACAGTAACCAACTTGTTAGAATTTTATGATGAGGTAAGCCGAATCTTACAGGAAAGAGAGGGTCGGGCAGATTGCATATCCTAGATTTCCAGTAAGCATTTGACACTGTCCCACATGGGAGACTTATTAAGAAGCTGCAAGCAATTGAAAAATAGGTGGAAATGTTTTGAAATGGATAAAAACATACTTAGAAGAAAGAGAATAGAGGGTTAGAGTAAGACACAATGTCTGAATGGAGAAGAGTTAGTAGTTGAGTTCCATAAGGTTCAGTTTTAGGGCCACTTTTGTTCCTTGTATATGCTAATGTCCTACCAGAGTCTGTAAATACATTCATGAATGTTTGCAAAAGATGCAAAGCTTGTGAAGAAAGTAATGAACGAGACCAATGGTAGAGAACATTAGGTAGATCTAAATAGTCTACATGAGTGGTCAGAAAAGTGGGTAATGAAAGTCGATACTTCAAACTGTAAGGTATTAAGAATGGGTACAAGTGCAAGAAGGCCCAAGCTTGACTACTCGGTGGCAGGAGTAGAGCTTCAAGAGACAGAGAATAATAGAGATCTAGGAGTAAACAGACTGGTCGCTTTGTCTCCAGAAATGCATATATATGGCATAGTAGGGCAGTATATGCTTTCTTAGCATATGTAAGGGTAGCCTTCAGGCATATGGACAAGGAAATGTTAAAAAATACTTATGTAAATTATGTGAGCCCAAAGCTTGAATATGCAGCACTTTTTTATTTAAATCCTCACTTGAAAAAGCACATAGTTGAGCTTGAAAAAGTTCAAAGACATCCCACGAAACTGGTACCAGAAATACGCAATCTCAGTTATTATGAGAGGCTGAAGGAAGTAGACTGACCATCATTTGAAGCTAGAAGAGTGAACAGGATATGGTAACAGTTTTTAAATTCCTTCATGGTTATGACAGAGTGAATAGGGATGGATATTTTGATATGGCTGGCACTAGAACTAGAGGTCATTATTTGAAGTTTCGTAAGAAAACGTCTTTTTAGGATATAAGGAAGTACTTTTTTAGTGTAAGAGTAGTTGATAATTGGAATTGGATAAACGAGGAGGTAGTTAATGCTAACTCAATCCATAGTTTTAAGTAAAAGTATGGTAAGTATTACTAAGTACAAAATGGAACCGAATAGGAGATGTGAAATTCCGAGCTTTGGGCTCTTTTCCGTAAGCACAGTTAGGTACTCACACACACACACACACACACACACACACACACTCTCTCTCTCTCTCTCTCTCTCTCTCTCTCTCTCTCTCTCTCTCTCTCTCTCTCTCTCTCTCTCTCTCTCTCTCTCTCTCTCTCTCTCTCTCTCTCTCTCTCTCACACACACACACACACACAGCTAAGAGACATACTCACTGACATACTTCTTAATTTTTTTTTTCCTTTATTAATAATTTTTATATTTTGGTGAGGGTGGGGTTGGGTGAATGAATAGCAGCTTTTCAGCTTTAGTTATTTAATAACCCTTCAGGCCAACCCTCCTCCTTCCTTCATTCTTCTTTTTCATAAGTTTTATTTATTTATCCCGCCTCTCTTTGGCAGAAAGTACCTTTTCTGTATTCCATATATCCATTTCTGACAAGTGAGAAAACTTACATTACAATTTTTATCTAAAATTAGCAAAATGATGCTCCATATGAATTACTCTTAGAGACACTCCAACCTTACCTAGTGAGCAATCATGCGTAGACTGAATGATTGACTTGCTGAAAGTGACCGCCTAATAACACACACGTATCTTGCTGAAACATGAATGCTGTATGTGTTATTGGTGGGAGGGAGACCAGGGTAAGGAGAAGGGGTGGAATAGAGGGGAAGGAGAGAAAGGAAGAAAATAATGGAGCCTTTGTATACCATAAAGTCTATTTACAATTTAAAAAATATATTACAAAGGCCATTGATGAGATATCATAATCAGATTTGTTCTATGTACTCAGCAGTTATCAAAGTTTTTAATCACATTACATTTGTGTATGTCAGGTACCCTGTTCATGAGAGAGGTACTGTTAAATGAACCCCTAAAATATGGCTCCTCCTCAAAAAAAGGCACAATGTGTTTCATGGTTTATTGAAACAAAATCGGATACCCACACTCTGCGAAACTACAGAACTTAGTATGGAAGAGATCCACTGTCACGTCCATCAATTCGTACATGGCACAAGAAATTTATGGAGACAGGGACAGTGTTGAATAAAGGGAGGAGTGGACGACCAAGAACATCTGAGGAAAACATCGATCGTGTAAGACAAGTCTTTGATTGTTCTCCTACAAAGTCCATCCGTACTGCTGCCAGACACTTACAGCTACCAAGTTCAACAGTGAACAAAGTCCTACACAAGAACTTGCGATTGTACGCTTACAAAGTGCAACTCATACAGACACTCGAGCCAAATGGTAAACCAAGACAAAAAGAGTTTGCAGTTGACATGCTGGAACGAATTTCTGAGGATGAAACGTTCCTCAACCGAGTTTGTTTTAGTGATGAGGCAACCTTTCATGTTTCAGGGAAAATGAATACACTTCATGTGAGAACCTTGGGATCAGAACATCCCCATGTGACTAGGGAACTTCACCGAGATACTTCAGTCGAATCATTGGTCCATTTTTCTTCAACGAGACATCAGTTACTGCAGATGTTTACCTTGACCTTTTGACTGAATATGGGGCACCTAAACTAGATGACCTTGAACCAACCATGATTTTCCAGCAAGATGGTGCACCACCACATTGGGGACTACATGTTCGTGGGTTCCTAAATCAAACATATGCAGACCGGTGGATTGGAAGGGATGGCCAAATTCCCTGGCCACCTCGTTTACCAAATATCACTCCCCTGGACATCTTTCTATGGGGTCATGCTAAAGATATCTTGTACTGAACAAAGATACGGGACATCACTGATCTCAAGCAAAAGATCACTGAAGCCATTGCCACCATTGATGAGGCTATGCTACAGCGAACATGGCAAGAAATCGAGTACCGTCTTGATGTTCTTAGTGCAAGTAATGGTTCCCATATAAAGGTGTATTAAATGAAGCAAAAAACGTCAATATCTACTCTTTATTTTGTAATAATTTCCACATATTTGTCTGTTCATTTGCTTTTGTATAATATTTATTTTGTAAATAGTAAAGAGACTTTATGAACACCCTATATGTGTGGATTATATATATATATATATATATATATATATATATATATATATATATATATATATATATATATATATATATATATATATATATATATATATATATATATATATATATATATATATATATATATATATATATATATATATATATATATATATATATAAAACCAAATAAGCACATTACATATGTGAAAACATGAATCATTTTTTACCCCAACCGGGACTTGAACCTAGGACTTATAATTACTAAGTCAAGACGCTACCAACTACACCACAGAAGGTTAAAAGGAATCAGACCTTATGGCTTATATATATATATATATATATATATATATATATATATATATATATATATATATATATATATATATATATATATATATATATATATATATATATATATATATATATATATATATATATATATATATATATTTTATTGTAGAATCTTATATACTGTATATATTTGCTATAAATATTTACTGTTGAATATGCTGTACTTATTCCATTTCAAGATTCATTTTGCAACCATTTGAAGGCTGTGAATATTTCTTCAAGCTTGACAAAATTCAGAGTTTGTAATTTAGGCTTTGGTGATTTTCTTAAATAACACCTAGAGTACATGCAAGATATCTGGTATTGTTTCATGTTGCAAAAATATTGAGTCTAAAATTCTGAATGAACAGCACTGATATACACATGATGTAAAAAACTTATATGTTATTTCGTTAATTATCAACAGCTCTTGTTATATTTCCCCTGTACAGGATACCAATTTAAATATCTCTTTGAGTGGTTTTTCACAAAACTTATCTTCTTGCTGTATGACTCTAGGGTGTAATACTTTCCTGCTTCTCCATAATAGGATACTTATATAGTATTGAGCTTTGTATAAGTCTTTCATAGCAAATATTTCCCATGCATATGAGATGTTTGATTTTCATTTGTGTAAGGAACCTGCCAAGCCATGTGATTTGGTATATTACTGAACTTGCAAGACTTTTATTTATATCTTGTGCTTATGTTATGTTCGATTCTCATTTTCGTAAGGATCCTGATTAGCCATACAATTTTATATATTTTCTGAACTTGCAAGGCTTTCATTGTCAGTAGAATTCCTTGAAACATTTATAAATGTATTTAAAATCCTCAGCCCTGTATTAACCAGTGTACCATACTTTGCTATTTAATTAATCCCCAAATTCTTTCCAAGGCCAAGAATCATTTTAGCTACTTCACTGATGACGTAAGGGCTTAAATATCCAGTGAAGTCTTCAAGAAAGAAGACTTCCATACTTTCTCAACTCTGCAATGATAAGATCATTTTCAAAATTTGGATAAGATACTGAATTTTGTACTCAAAACTTTGGAAACCATGCTCTGAACATACTTAGGAAAACTTGACTGGCTTGAACTAAAATATATTCCATTATTCTGGTCAGTGCCTTTCAGAATCACTTTATGGTCTCTGATGCTTTGATGTGTGCTTTATATGCAAAATGTAATGTGTTAAATACTGTAAGTCTTTGCTATTTAGAATTATTAATAGATGGAAATAATTTCACTGTTTTAGGTGACTTTATTAAAATATAGATGATATTCTTCATGTTCTCTCAGGATTATGTGTTCCCTACGGATATTATATAATTCATTTTATTCATTGACAGCGATTATTCAGGAAGACTAAATTACAGTTTCTTTGGCTATTTAGCTGACCTATGCTGTATATTTAGTGCAGTCATTTTAAGAGAATAATTGATTTGAAATTCCCTGCTATATGTTATGCATACAGGTAGTTTGTAATTCAGGACTGTGAATATCTAAATTGAAATTAGGTAGGAGTCCTTCCTTACTCTTAAATATAAATTTAAGTGAACAAATGAGTACTTTGACTTTTGCTAATTATAAGAATATATCAACTTTCTGCTTCATCACCCTAAGACGACTTTTGCTAATTATAAGAATATTTCAACTTTCTGCTTCATCACCTAAGACGTTTTACTTGCAAGAAAACAGTTAATAACTTATCTGTATTTCTTTATCTTTTGGAGGCTTTGCAATTCAGGATAGACTTAAAGCAAATATTTTTATGGCTTATTGTGAGATGGCAATGGCTTATGTCTGCCGGTAAAAGCGTCTTCTTTTTAAACGAGCTTCAGGTTTAAGCTAAGGAATAAAGAATAAACTCTCCTCTCTTTGAAACTACCGAATTTTACCTATACTGGAGACCCTTACAGTAGTCAAGTGAATAATATTTAGCTTTGAATAATTGAGTATCCAGCATGTTGTACTGTATTAAAGATATTTTGTTTTAATTGAATTCACAGTGTTGTACATAAATATATGAGTACCATACTCAACTAAATGTCAGTGATGTATATTACTGACCATTTAATTGGTAACACTTCTATTTTATTTTTCTTGTGTTTAGGATGCGAGAAAAACAAATAATGGTTTTACTATAGGATAATTCTGTATTAGTTGGTGCAATATGTGGTATGAATACTTTTAAGGTTGCAGATCCTTCTTAAAACACAGAGGCACATAGCTTTGTAATAATACCTAATGTGTGATGTATATATTCCTACATGATAATGTAATTTTACCTCTAGTTAGCCAAGCAAAAAAAAAAAAACGTTTACTACAGGCTGCCTACTTGTTGGGTTATTGCAATGTTTGCAATTTTATAATTTTTTAATATTGCTATTATATTAGTAATAGGCTGGGAAAAATTTAGGGGTTGATGTTCTGTCTATTGTACATACTGTTATCCTTCGATAATTGATAACCAGTGGCATGTGTAACACTTGCTTTTGATATTCTGCTAGCGACATTTTTATTTGCTCTCTTTATTTATGTACTGTATTTATTTAACAGGAATGAGTCTTTTATTTCTCTCGGCTTTTATTCCCACTGACAGGGTTAAAAAGAAAGAATGTAATTACATACTAACTACTTCTTTGGCATCTTGCCTTTTGTGGAAGCAGTTTGGGTTACAGTTATGCTTTCCTTTATTTTTATTATTTTATTTTCCTAATCCTCTATTATTACTGTGTGTGTGAGATGGCTTTTCACACTTTGGCTTTGTGGCAATGATGAAGTCCTGCAGAATTAAATTTTAAGACTGTGGCGGGCATTTTCTTATATTTGTTGGCCCTGATAGTGGGAATGAACTGAGGAATGTTGTTTTCTCATCTCTTTCAGAAAGTCCTGGGCCTTTTTCATCTCTGCACTCTTCCCCAGTGTCTCTGTTCTTCCCCCCGCGTACCTGGTCGCCTTCCACAGCAGGCCTGCGCCCTCAGATTCCCCTCCCCCCACTGGCCCCTCTCACATATCCGCAATCCTCTTCATCCTCTCATGGTCAAGTGGCATCTGCAGCGGTTGCAGCCCAGCTGTCCCCAATGCGGCCTAGGACTCTTCGGCCATCTCATCGTCCAGCTCACTGTCCTGCCTGCGGTCGTTATTTCACTTTTGGACATAACATGAAAGCCCATTTGAAGCGGTGTCCTAAGAATCCCCAGAGACCGACATTGGTTACTCCAGTTACACCATTTATTTCCACACCAGTGACAACAATATCCGTGTCGCCAGAATATGAGGCCAATCATACATCTCCGTCCGTTTCACCATCAATTTTGGCAGAGAAGCTTAGTGCCTCGGATAATGGAGAGGGTTTAAGGGCTGCTTCAAATTGAAAGAAAATTATATGTACATTCATTATTCATTAATACCTGGAGGGAAATATACCATCAGTGTAATAATAAGTTAACTCTCTCCAGTGCAAGGGACTTTAAACTGTCATATTTATTAAGTCACCCCACACTGGCCAAGCCATTAAAACTTAATACAACTTAAAAGAAATAAAAAAGTCTCATGCCTCTGGAATGGGTTAACTGTAATCATATCTGGCTGCCTGTAGCTGTGTAAACTGCCTATGTATGTGTGGTTTGAGAGTTTTCATGTGGTTGTGCAGAAGCTAAAGCCAGGTATCTTTGCTCAGAATGTGCCAACAAAATTCACATTTACTCTTAAATATAAATGCTGGGTTTGTTATAATTCCAGTAGAACATCGCATGTTCCTATGAACCATGACAAGCGAAGTCATACTGCCTATAGTACAGCTGGTGTTCTTGGACTAATTTTGCATCAGGAATTATTATTATCATTACTATTATTATTATTATTATTAAGACTACTATTATTGAGTCTGTTGCCTTGTTCTTGAAGCAAGGTGCTTACAATAGAGTGCTGACACTGGTTGTGCTAGAATGGCCATGATGGTATAGCAGATCTGCAGAAGTAATGCAGCTTTATTCAATCCATGACATGTTGGAGACAGTTCTTTAAGGGTTATTAGTACTTAAGGTGATTATTATTATAGTTCATAAGAGTGATTAACTAACGAAGAATCTCCTTTAACCTTGTGCCATATAACATGCTAAGTCACACTTAGTTTTTAAGATGCTGCCAGCATAATTATTAATACTCGAGAATTGAATATGTTGGGAGAATTTGCTGGATTTGACTGTTTAGTTGTAGATGGCTTAGTTTGTTGTTTAGTTACTTTATTAGTTTGAGTAGACATAGTTGTCTGTAGTCTTTGGATTATTTTTATTTTTTGAAGATAAATTATTATTATTATTCTTTCCCAACACTCAGGAAAATGTAGCCTAGCAAATTTTCTCATCGTTCTAAGGCAAGTGCAGCTAATTGCAAAGCTTCCATTTCTTAAAACTACATGTTGTATAATCCTGATGGTCCACCATATATTTTTTCCCAATCAGCATCAAGTCTCTGAAGCTTCAAATTACAGGTAATTTATACTGTTATTTTTCATACAACACAGCAAAGTGGCCTTTAGTGTGAAACTGTAGTGCCTTTTTATGTTTAAATATTGTAAGGGTATCATATTGATGCAACCTTGCATTGGGACTGTGTTGACTATTTTACGATAAAGTTGGTGTATGAATAATTTTTTGTATGTGTTTAGAGCTTGAGTTACATGAGCTGGGGAGAAGGTACTTAGACTTGCATTCTTTTCCTGTTCGTATTATTTTTCTGTCATCTCTTGCACTACTCATTATTGTGAAAAATAAATTCAGTGACAGTAATCTTTTTTGAGTTCAAGTTGACATCCTAAGTGTTAGAAAATGACAGTTATTTGTGCTGTTGCGATACAATTAGCTTTTCATATTTTAGCAAGGACCAATGTAATTTAAGCAGTATTTGAACATTGGTCTTGAACATTACTGATTTTGTATTAAGTTGACCTTATGACAGAATTTTGAAAATTAGGTAATTTTTATACAGGATTCGTGGAAATGTTATAGAATGGTAGTCATCTGTCCTTATGCGATTCATGTCTGAAAGTAACTGTAGTTGTAATGTAGCCATGTAGCTAAACGATCATATGGTGAACCATCAAGGTTATGCTTTTCGCTCATAACCCCGTAACTATAGGGTAGAGGTGCTTTCTGTGGTGTACATTAATGCAAGGTGCTGTGATCTGGGGATAGTCTGTGAACAAGGGCAGCTGTCATTTGTAGCTGATGTTATGGAGGGTGTCATTATACTGATAGCTGCCACCCTCTTTCAAAATATGTATCATATCATTTCACTTTTTTGTGTGATTGCAAGATGCAGGATTCAGGAGGTAAGTCTTGATAGTGTATATTGATGTAGTAAACATCATGTTTTTATAAGTACTATTGAAGTCCAGCACTAAATGTCATGCAGTTTTTGCCAAAGAAAGTAGGTAAAAAAAATAAAAACAGGGTAGTTAGTACTGTACTTGATAGAGAGCTACGTTAACACAAATGGTGTCTGTGATCATGAAGGTTAAAGTACTGTAAGTCTGAAAGCAATGCTTTAGAAGGCCAAGACATTTGATTTTAATAGAGGGTGCAGCTGAAGCAAATATGACATGGGTCAATTTCAGTCCTGACCTTGGGCACAATGAAACCCAAGGTTAGTATGGGTTGTTCAGGATTGTGTTGTCTGAATGTCCACATCCTTCCATGTTTGTATGTATGTGCCAAAGTGTGAATTGTTGTAAAGAAGATGAAGTAGCTCTCTTCCGTGGGCTGTTAGTTACATCCATAGTCTAAGCTTGTACTATGTTCATTCTTAAACACTGAATAACGTTTGTGTAAGTACTCATAAATAGACTAGAATAAAGTGTGGAAAGACATGCCAAATGTAAATGCTATGAATGAAACTGTACCGATTTTGTGCTTTATACTTACTATAAACTGTAATAGTATTACACTTTTGAGAGCTTTTATGGAATATCACTTAGAATTTATTGTCATTTACAGTAATACCTAATATCATTGAAAGATAATTTTACAGCCCTTAGATATCGTCCTTACTGGATGTAAGTTGGTATCACCAGTATTCAAGCAACTTCAGTTTTGATGACAATTATTAGTTGTTTACACTTACTGCTCTATCTCTTTATTTTCCTATTACCATGATGTAGTATTCTGTGTGAATAGAATAGAAGTATGGAAACCGAAAGAGAGATGGTTCATTTTGTTGCAGAAGAATATTTTTGATAATACCCAACCACATCCATTTAAGCACAGGTCATCACTCAAGAACTCAGTGATATTCATAGCATGGCTGTCTCCACAATGATTTGTGTGTTTATTTTTTGTCAGCCCATTATCAGCTACAAGAAGAGGGTACTTCTGAATGTAGGGTTGAATGTGTTCATATTATTTAATGTATATTTCTGCGCTCTCTTTCAGTTCAAATATGTCGCAATTTCTGCTTGTCTTTTTATAAAGTTTTATATATATTATATATATATTTTTTTGCATACAATTGTTCGTTAAGAATTTATTTACATTGTTTAGTAGCATTAGCCTTTTTCTTCTAAGTTCCAGGTTGGCTTAAAAATAGTGTTATTTATTTGCTAAAAACATATTTTTATTTCCCCTTTATTGAAAGTAAACTCATGACAACATGAAAAAATGTCACACTCTACAGTAGATAAGTAGGCTACATATACACGTTGATGTGAACAAATTGGTCTTTGCATTTAATTGATAAATTGATGTATTTGTTTTTTATTTTCCATATATTCTAAGATATTTCCTATATTCTGACTTACAGGGAGCGGGAATGAACCAAAATTTTCTTTCCCTTTGTGTATCCACTAACAAGTGAGTCACTTTAAGAGAGAGGGGTGGTTCAAAAGTGCAAATGAAAGTAATATATAATACTCTGTACTGTATAACTGTCTTATTTCAGATAGTTATACAAGATTACAAAATTTAATTCATAATTAAGGGTCAGTAAACATGTGAAAACCAACGAATTCAGCAGTAGCTAGTATACAAAATATCTTATAGAAACCTAATTTTGAGCAGTTAAGGTGAAGAATGCATTAACTTAAACAAATAATTCTGTCATATGATGCCTCGTGGGTAGCAAGATTTTAATCTATACATGTTATGAATATCAGGTAGTTAAAGTCAAACTATGTATCAATCGGAATTCAAGTATGAGTAAAAATTAATAGCGCACAGAAACAGAAAATGACACATTATTCAGATGAGGCCATTAAGGGTGGTGCAAATGTAATGAGAGATATTAGTCAGCAGTTGTTGACGTTTCCTAAGCTGTCTGTCCTTACAGCCCCATTATTCAGCAGTAATAGTACTTGACATAAACCACACCTATATAGAGTAGTGGCAAAGTATAGTGGTAAGGCTTGAATTTGGGATTTTCTTGGCAGTCATATTAGCCTTACTATATAAAATGCAATATTATTAGTGAAGGATTGAGATAGATGAAAGCTGAATATTATTAGTGAAGGATTGAGATAGATGAAAGCTGTGTTTTAATTTTCTTTTATTTTGTTGGCTATATGTTTTGGGCACCTTCCTGATTCTAGTGAGAGAAGGCATCATATATGAAAATATGTATTAATGTGTTCTTGGGGTCAGTGAGAAAAACTGTATCATATTCCTTCATATAATAGGAAGCGACTACAATTAATGAAGAAAGTGGAATGCTAGTGATTCCTTCTTCTCAAGAAACAACCAAGAGAAGAGGTGAGAATGAACATGTCGTGGATCTCTGCTCTTTCAGTTCTTTTCTTAAAACATCCTGCAGTCAGCAAACGTAGTCATGTGTGAAAGAGAAATATACATAATGCAGAGGATGATATATATAGAAATTGGTGGTATTTCTTTCAGTTATAATGCTGAATATTTTATTGCAAAAGAAATCTCCGTTCATGAATACTTGAGGTATCATTCAAGTGAATTATTTTTTTAAGTTAATGTTCTCTTCTGTTTAGTCTGCAATTTTTTTTCACTGCATTTGCAGTAGTGCCATGATTCATCTTAATTTAAAGGAATTTTATACTGGAGATATGTGTGATACTTTCTGCTACATATTTTACTTAGCTGTTTATTTTTTATATATGTTGATTTTGAGAGAATGTTGAATATTGTTGCATGATGTGACTACAAAATAGAAATATAATTTTCGGTGCAGCTGTCCACTTTGTACAAACCTCAAATCAGGTGTTCCCATACTAAGTCTTGTTTAAAAAAAAAAGATGACCCCCATATGCATAGAGTAAGAGAACAGTTGTTAGCCATTTAGGGTCTGCATTAAGTGACCGTAGTGGAGATGTTTTTGAGGCATATTGAAGTTACATGAGAAAGGCTACTGTAATCCTCCTGACAATCTGACTTTTCTGTATTTCAGTATCATCTTTTTAAAATGTTGCAAAAGTATTCGATTTTGTGGAATGGTTAAAACTCTTATGTTTAAAGTATGCCTTTAAAATATGTCTACATATGTCAGCAAATCCAACCCTACAATTCATAAAAAGTTACTTAGATTGTTATGTATGAGACTGATGCTGCTCTATTACGTTGCCTATAAAGCAACACATCAATAACTGCTGCTGAAGGTTGGTTTGTGTATTAATAAGTCCTTGAGTGGCAGTTCTGATTTAATACTCTGTACAGCTGAATGTTTTTGTTTATGCAGAGCTATAGAAGTCGCAAGTCTAAAAACTCCGATAAGCATTATTCTATTTATATTACATTTTAAATTTGAAAAAAATGGGTAAAATGTTGCAAGGTTAAATTTTTGCATATTACATATTTGAACCATTCGTAGGCCTATTTACCCTGTATATTCTCAAGCAATCAACTAAAGTGTATCTATTTCTTTGAAAGTCATGGCTTGCCCCTTTTATAGCTATGTTGTTACTTTTAAACCTGTGCCTGTAAAACAATGTAGGTTAGATCTTTAAGAGTCTAGTGGCAGAGTATGTGACGAACATCTTCGTTGAGGATAATATCATTGCCAATATCTAGCTAAGTATATCAAGTCATATCTACAGCTCCTTTTATGGGTTCGTCAGTATATATATATATATATATATATATATATATATATATATATATATATATATATATATATATATATATATATATATATATATATATATATATATATATATATATATATATATATATATATATATATATATATATATATATATATATATATATATATATATATATATATATATATATATATATATATATATATATATATTAATAACACTTGAACTGTTAACCTACAGTCTAAAATGGTAGGAAAAGCACATTACATGAAATGACGAATATATATATATATATATATATATATATATATATATATATATATATATATATATATATATATATATATATATATATATATATATATATATATATATATATATATATATATATATATATATATATATATATTAATTATTAACACTGAACTGTTAACCTACAGTCTAAAATGGTAGGAAAAGCCCATTAAATGAAACCGAATATATATATATATATATATATATATATATATATATATATATATATATATATATATATATATATATATATATATATATATATATATATATATATATATTTTTTTTTATTTATTTATTAATTAATAACACTGAACTTTTAACCTACAGTCTAAAATGGTAGGAGAAGCCCATTAAATGAAACAACAAATATATATATATATATATATAATATATATATATATATATATATATATATATATATATATATATATATATATATATATATATATATATATATATATATATATATATATATATATACACTGT
>JAXCGZ010015186.1:82500-85000 GCA_037179515.1 Halocaridina rubra | reverse complement strand
TCCACCATCTCCTCCTCCTCTACTGCTTAATGCTATCGGATATTATGAAGAAAATTGAAAAAAACATTAAGAACAAACAGCAAACATATTTTCGATATAATATTGTCAAGGAAATAGCATGCAAGGGTGCATCAGCTGATACGGAAGTGTGACAAAACATTTGCCGTTAGAGGTTCATTCTCCCACATCCTTCTCCTCTTCTACCGCTTAATGCGATCGAATATTATGAAGAAAATTGTAAAAAAGCATTAAGAACAAACAACAAACATATTTTTGATATAATATAGTCTGGGAAATAGCGTGCGAGGGTGCATCAGCTGATATGGAAGTGTGACAAAACGTTTGCCGATAGAGGTTCGTTCTCCCGCATGCTCCCTCTCTTCTACTGCTTAATGCGATTGAATATTATAAAGAAAATTGAAAAAAAGCATTAAGAACCAAAAAAAAAAAAAAATTCCGATATAGCATCGTCAGGGAAATTGCGTGCGAGGGTGCATCAGCTGATATGGAAGTGTGACAAAACATTTGCCAATAGAGGTTCGTTCTCCCACATCCTCCTCCTCTTCTACCACTTAATACGATCGAATATTATGAAGAAAATTGAAAAAAGCATTAAGAACATATAGCAAACAAGCTTTCGATATAACATCTTCAGGGAAGTAGCTTGTAGAGAATATATATATATTTCATTTAAGTTTCCCTGATATATGTTTTCTTTGTAACGAATTGTATAGTTTTCTTTTTCTCTCAGCTGACTTTATATATGTTTAGATTTCGTGCAGCACTATCGATATGTAAAGAAGATAGAATAATGTTTAGAACCAAGGAATATTAATAATACATACTATAATCTTGAAAATTAGATAAGCCCAAAAGAGAGTGAGTAAATAAATATTTTATGAGTAAGATATTGTGCCTGAATAGTGATAAGCATCAGCTGATACGGAAGCAGTAAAACGTTTGCCGATAGGGGTTCGTTCTCCTGCATCCCCCTCCTCTTCTACCGCTTAATGCAATCTGATATTATGAAGATAATGGAAAAAATGCATTGAGAACAAACAGCTAACAAACTTTCTTTATAATATCGTCAGGGAAATAGCGTGCGAGGGTGCATCAGCTGATACGGAGGCGGCAAAACGTTTGCATCCTCGTGCTCACCGCCACCATGAACGTCCCAGTGTATGCCTATAGCCCACCGCAAAATAGAGTGCATTAAATTTTTTTTTTTATGATTGTGACACCAAGACGGACCAAAAAAATAATAAAATAAAACTGCCCTCATAAGGCCTGGGCACGAAAAATACATAAAGTAAAGAGAAACAAAGATGGAGAGTGTAATGACTTGTCAGATGTGAAGAAATTTGTTTACTGTACAGTAAATCTGTATATCTTTTATGCTGTACACTATTTGCATGTTAATATAAATAACTACAGGTGTTTCTGCTTTGTTATGTACTTATAAAATATGTTTTACTTATCTTATATCTTTGGCTTAGTGTATCTTGGCGTTATGCTGAGAACTAGGTGTACATATATATGCAGTATTGTACAGTACTTAAGCTACAGACACTTAGCTACTACATAAAACATAAAGTATACAGTATTAATGAAGATTAATACAAAAATAATAAGTGCTATAATACAGTACATAACAGAATTACATATGTATGTACATGGGTAGATAATCGGTAGTTTTTTGTTCACATATCTGAATTTTCGTAACTAAATTGTTTGTAATTTGGGGAGCTTCTGTGTGTATATATATATATATATATATATATATATATATATATATATATATATATATATATATATATATATATAGTATATATATAGTATATATATAGTATATATATAGTATATATATATATATATATATATATATATATATATATATATATATATATATATATATATATATATATATATATATATATATATATATATATATATATATATATATATATATATATATAAGCTCCCCTACTCATGTATTTAAGTATATATTACTGTATGGCCCTGTACTGTATTACCATTATTATTACTGTTTTAAAATTCATTTATACTGTGTACTTTATATTTTATGTAGCAGTTAAGTGTCTAGCCTAAGTAGTGTACAGTACTGTATATGTATGTATTGCACAGAACTCTCTTTTCCTAAGTACAAATTACATGCAGTTCTACTTACAAACGGAATTCTGGAATCAAACTCGTTCATAAGTTGCGGAGTGTCTATATACGCACACTGTATTTCCTGGCTTATAAGATGCTCTAATGCATTAGATGAATCTCAAATTTTGAAGGTAACTCAGAAAAAACAATATCCCCTGTACTTCATAGCCATCTCCAATATCCAGTGCAAAGCATATATCAACATGAGAATATGACAAGTCATGACAAATCCATCACAGACCGACAATAAATATCAATTGTATTGTAACTATTTAGAATGTCATATTCAGAAGAGAAGTTAGAGTGCATGTGACACTGAAACCTAACC
>JAXCGZ010015186.1:47500-77500 GCA_037179515.1 Halocaridina rubra | reverse complement strand
TGTATGTACTGTACAGTACTTTTATTTTTACCTAAACACTACTTTCAAACAATTCTATTTGCGAATGGACTTCTGGATTTCCTTGCTCATTTCTAATTAGGGGAGTAAATACAATACAATGTTTTCATAAGCCACCAATAAATACTTGGTTGTATTCATGAAGTATATATAGTAGAGTGTTTCCATGTCTCTGGTATTTTTCCTAGTTGGCCAACTGAAAAGTCTAATGTGTGTGATAATTGTATAATTGCTTTTCATCTTTGGTGTCCTTCTGTGTTATCTTGTACAGAAAAAACTGTCAACTTATTGTACTAGAGCTTGTTTCCTTCTTTGACTCTGATTTTATTTTAAAGAATATCTTGACAGTAGGATCCAAAAAGATATGAATAGGTGTCACATGTTTCTGATTTGTTTTCCTCTTGTTTTCTGCTGTTCGTATCTTAGTGGCTCTACTTAATATTTTGAATTATATTTTAGAATATTTTAAAATAGGTGACCTCTGCAGTTATACTTGATATGCTGGCTGTATTGCTTTGCAGTAGGCAAGGCCTTTGCTTTCTTCCATCCTACGAAAGTAAGTACGGTAGCTGTACCAGCACTGACAACAAATCATTGTTACAAGCTTAAGAATTAAATCTGCCTAAGTTTTTGCCAATTTTTTTTTTTATTATGAGAGTGACATTGTGATAGGCAAAACAATTTCCCTCATTGGGCCTGGACACCAAGAAAACACAAAGACGAGAGAAAGTAGAAGCTTAAAGGACAAGGTAGAAGTAAGGGAATGATAAACAATAGGAAATGTGACAGGATGGAAGAATAGTTGATGTAATGAAAACTTAGAAGTAATGCAGGATTAGGACTTGAGATGATGAAAGATCCACTTTTTGAAAGAAGAAAGGTCATAAGAGTTAGGAAAGATAGGAGGAAGGAGAGAACTCCAGAGTCTGAAGATGGAAGGGCAGAAGCAGTCATTGCACAAACCAATCCACGAGCTACAAATCTCCTCATAGTCCCTGTGAAATGAGGCCATTTGGCGAGTGTTATACGGCCACGGCAGCAAGTCAAGGCTGCAACTCGACAACTCATCAAAGCAGTGATGGAAGCATTAGCGATAGAAAAAAGAAAGGGATGATACCTTACAACAAAGAGAAGGAGAATCTAGATTAAAAGTAAGAGGAGGGTTATTGATGAGTTTGATTTCCTTAAAATCAACTCTGTCAAGGAGATAAGTACAAGAAGCTCCCCAGATGTGTGACCAGTATTCTAAGCAGGGACGAATAAGACTTTTATAGATTATAAGTAACTGAAAAGAGGAAAATTAATGACAAAAACAAAACAGAACTCTCAATCTTTTAGAATGCAGTTTTAGAAATTTGGAGTATGTGATTCCAAGGCATATTAGAGGGTATCCGAATTTTGAATAAGTTAATAGAATTAAGAGGGTGAATTTCGTTAGTTTCGAAGACAATAGGACAATTAGGAGAAAAATAAGATAAAGAGACATCCAGATATTGTTTCTTTGAGGCATTAATTCTAACTAAATAGTGGATGGCCCACTCAAATACTCACTGTAAATCGGAGTTAAGAATTTAAGAAGGAGTTATACAAGATTGATTTTGAGCAGCATTAGATGAATAGTCGTAAGGAGAAGGCAGAGGAAACACAAAGGGTAGAAGTGTCAGCTCAGGCATGTTGAAGAGATGTTGATGGGGACTGGAGATCATTGCTAAAGAGAAGGAACAAAGTAGGTGAAAGAACAGAACCCTGTGGAATACCACTGTAATTGGGAATGGGCTAGATATTGTGCCTCAACAACCACAGACATAAAACGGTCAGATAGAAAACTGGAAATTAGAGAACAAAAAGAAGCGGGTATAGCAACAAGCTGGAAGTTTGACTAACAGAGCCTTGTGCTACACTCTGTCTAAAGCCTTACAGATTTTGAGGGCAACGACAGAGGATTCCCCATAGTTATTCAGTGAAGAGGACAATACATGAGTGAAATAGGACAAGAGGTCACCAGTGGATCTTTGCTTTGCAGAAGCCATACAGGTGACAGAAACAAATGGAGAAAACTGGCCAGAAACATCGACCCCACATAAAAGTGAGAAAAGATGTAGACAATGAAGAGAGAAGAGATTCAAGATGTTTGAAGAAACTAGAATTGAGCCAAATATTAAATACTTTAGCAAATAGCTGAGGTTAAGGCAATTGGTCAGTAGTTGGAAGGAATAGAATGGCCACCCTTCTTAGAAACTAGCTGAACTGGAGCATGCTTCCAAGATGAAAATATATATATATATATATATATATATATATATATATATATATATATATATATATATATATATATATATATATATATATATATATATATATATATATATATATTCATTTAGAAACAATGTTGTTAACAATACTATTATCCACTAAGCACTTTATTAATGTCAGGGGATGTTGAAAACCATCTGCACTACTTTAGATGTTTCCCTTAGTGCTTTACTTATAGGGAGGTATGTCTCACACTCGTAATAAAAACATGGCTCAGTTCTTCAAAGCAATAAACTCTACACACATAATGAGAGCAAAGCTCCTCCAACTAATATAAGATTAAAACATGTTTGCTTGTTGGTGCGACTAGTGTATGTACACATGTGGTGTTCCAACACTCCTTATTCACTTGTGACGAACTGCCCTCAGTGAACGCTGAATTCTAGATGCTCGTTTTTTTTATTGCTTGTAATTCTATTTAATATATTCAATTTGCTTAAGTCTAAAATTCCGTTAGTCTTATATGCAGTACTGTATGTACTTAGGCTAAAGTTACTTTACTACATAAAGCATAAAGTGTAGAGTATTAATGAATATTAATACTGTAATATTAAATTGCTCCCTTTTCTCTCAGTGCTACTTGTATCATTTGCAGGCACCATTTATAAGGTACCTTTGTAGTAAAATAGAATTCTTCATGTTGCTTATGTAGTCATCACACATATACTGAATGTATCTTGTAGTGTGTTATGCTCTACAAGTCAAACTCATCTCTGTGAGGGGAATCCCTTTTTATTTAAAAGCGAAAAACCCAGAAATTATCATAAGCCTTCCTTTGCTGCCAAGTATAATAATTCCCATTTACTATTCCTGTGTTGTTTTTGTATTACAGACACTCCTCAACTTACGAACGAATTAGGTTCCAGGAGTCTGTTTGTAAGTTTAAGTGGTTTTCAGGTAAAAAAAATGTACTGTACAATGCATACGTATGCAATTCTGTACACTACTTAGGCTCAAGACACTTAAATAATACATAAAGGATAAAGTATACAGTGTTAATGACTTTTAATACAGTAATAATGATATAATAATATAGTACAGTACAGTAATACATGCATTAGTACATGGGTAGATAATGGGTAGGTATTTGTTCGTATCTGTGAATGTTCGTAACTCGGTTGCTCATAAGTGGTGGAGCTTCTGTGCTCTTCACTCGACGCTTCAAGATACACAGAAAGATAGCATTTTGAGGCAGGAAGAGTTTAATAATTTTCTTAGCCACCACCCAACCCATCAACACACCCTCCTCCCCCTTATTGGCGTCATGGATGTATTGGCCTGGCAAATAGAATAAGCAACCTTTGTTACATGATAGCAAATGAGGGAGGGACTGTGCAGTTTTTTCTTAGTTTCACTGAGTTGGAGTGTTGAATTTCAGTGCCCAGAACCTGTTAAAACCAATGGAAACGTGGCTGTAACTATTTTGCTTATCCTATTTTGAGACTACTATATTCAATTCTGGGTGAAGCTGAGCAGCCCCCAGAGATAGAATCTTGACGAGCTGCATGGAGCCACAGAAAACTACACTTTTCGTATCTCAGAGTGCCTTGTTTTTTAAATGAACTTATGATGCCTTGTGAAGCAAAGTGTATACAGTATTTGAAAATGGGTGATATTTTATGAGGTTAAGTATATATAACAACGAACATCCTACTGTCAGGAAATGCGATATTTCCATGAGGTTTGTTCCTTAACATACACCCATGGTGAGGTCTGAGCTGAAGATATCCCTGTGGAATTATGAACTTATAGTCCCAGGTGTGACATTTATGTGGCTAAATGTAGTCTTTAAAATTCATTAATAGATATAGCTGTCAGATTTATTTTGTGAGGCTCATTTATTTCATCACTATCACTTTTTTTTTTTAATGTCCAAATGGCATAACTGGAGCCTACAAGGGGACTGGGTAGTAACAGTTCACATACTTTAGTTCCTGTAAGTAATCACTTAATTTTCCAATGACACATCTTAATATAAACCTATGGCAAACAGAATTCCATATCTATACCCACTTGTAAAAGTTAGAACTATCATATTAAGGCAGAAAAAACTTATCCACTAATATATGTTGAATTGAAAAGTGACAGTGGGTATTACCACTAAATGTGCTACTGTCTGTTATATAATCTGTCATATTTCAGTCAAGTAACTGCCATAATACGGACCTTTGAAAAATAGAATCCATATGTTTACAAAGAAAAGGTTAAAGTGAATAAGTTGATGCTGAAATAAAAAAAAAAACTTGCAAAGGAGTTACTTTTAGGTGTACATGAAAAAGAGAGAATGAAATTGTTGCTAGCATGGCAATAGATGAGGGAGGGGCAATGAGCATTTTCTTAAGTCTCTGTGAGTTGGGGCGTGGAAAATATATAGACAGTGTGAACATATGCTTGAAACTACTAGTTACATTTTATTTTCAAACAACTAGATAGTAGGACCACAAAGCCACCAGTAGACTTAGTTACCAGGATCGACTTAAGGCTCTTGGACTGTTCTTACTAGAAACTTTCAGACTGAGAGGTCAGCTTATTGAAGTATTTAAAGTGCTGAATGGGTTAGAAGTAAGCACAGCTTTCACTACTGAGAGGAATAGCTTGCATAGGGATTGATGTTTAGAAAGTCTCTCTTCCCTCAAGATTTTCTGGGCATTACTGCTCTATGATTTTCTTGTATATTTATAATAATTTTCAACTGATATTTCCTATCATAAGATTAGCCTACAGAAAATAGAATTCATGAACAAAATTTCAAAGTAAGGCTTTAAAATGATACTGGAAATGGGAAATTAACTCGCCTCAACAGTCAACAACTCAATCTTTATGTATATTAATGTGCAGCATATCAAACTCGTCTTTGAGATACAGCTGAGCAAAGTAGAAGGATTGCTAGCATTGGAACAGCGTGGAAGGAGCAGCATAGTGAATGTTTTTGTGGAATTGTAAGTACAGTAATTATATATATGCAAGAATAGTTTGGTAAAATATACATTTCATAGATTTCCTTTTTCAGTATTGAAGTCTCACTTGAAAAATCAGAATGTTCTATATTTTGCTGAAATTGTAATGACTAGCCCTTCAAGGAGAGTTTTGAGTTTTATCCTGAACTGCTGAGTCAATTTCCTTATCTCAAGATTGTGTGGTTGTGTAAAGTTCGTAGGCTTCAGAGAAAATAAGACACTTGAAACAAATATGTTATGTTAAAATTCTCCTTTGCATATGTGTACAGTCTGGAGACCAGCTCAATACCCCAAAATTCTACACGTTTCCAAATAGAGCTGGTTTATTAAGTATGCTTTTTTATTACGTTAAGAGACTGGAGTCTTTTCTCGTCTGTCATGTGTGCATAGTTTTATCTACAAAGTTGTAGTGTGAACAAGCACAAGTCCAATTTTACTGGACTTTGAAAAATGGAGAGGATTCATTTAAATAACAGATGACAATTAATATTAATAATATTATCTCGCTTTAAAAATTTATAGTTTTTACATGCTCCAGTTTCCTATATCATAGTGCTGTTTCTTATATCAAAATTAAAGCTTCAAAGAGACTATGTTAGTAGCATTATGAAATGCTTTACCTTAGACCGATAGTGCTCTTCACTTCTGTAACCTTAGTACATAACCAGTCATTTTCTATACTACAGAAGATTCTGTACCCTTAAAACATAACCAGTCATTTTCTATACTAAGAAGATTGTTTCAGTTGGACTTAGGGGTATCAATTACAAGATTTGTTCTTCTGTTTTGGTGTATATATCTTTGTGTAGATGCAACACTATATGGCTTGAATACTATCAAAGGCTCTTTATATATTTTCAAAATGTTCTGCTCCCCAACTTAAGGGGTGGACAGAGAGAGTGTGGCTGGGGAATTAAGACTGGAGCCCCTTTCTAATGCTCCACTGTGGGCTCGATTATGGATCTGTCAACTCCTGGGTCAAATATTCTAATCACTTTGCTACAGTGGTTACCATTAATGATTCTGAGGATACATCCTGTATCTATATTCCCTTGTTTAGACAAACTTTTTTCCCTAAATTATGTAGGAATGAACGTGTCTTTTATGGGGTGAGGACTTCAACTCTGGTGTGAAATTTGTATATTAGTCATGCTATAGAAAAGGCTATTTAGTCGTAATATATAGCACTACAAAAACCCTTTTTCTAATATTATAGCATTTCACCTTAAAAATGATCAGTATTTTAATTATCTGAATCAGTTAATAATTTCTAATTTTTTCTCCTATTTCCAGAACAAGTTTTACCATAAAATTATATAATTCATATTAGTTACCCGGATCGGGTAATAAATACTGATGTTATCTGCTATTTTAGTACAGTTATATTTTTACAAGTATGTTGACTCATACTACATGTACATAAAAAAGTAGCAGAGATATAACTTAAATTGTGTCTTTGCGGTATGGTAAGTGATTCCTTAGATATTACACTTCCAGAATCCTTGATGACATCCAGTAGCACTGTATATGCCTTTGATACTTTCTTTGACGAATACCATCTGTGTATCAATTTAAGGAGGTAAGGGTAATGTTTGAGTCACAAATGGCCTTTAAATAAGTGTAAATGACATGTAAGTTACAAGCAAAATTAACAAGTTCAAATTAATTACTTTCACTGATTCTTTGTAGACATAGCTTGCCATAAAACTTAATTAGAGTATTTGTAGAGGTGATATGTAGTGTCTCATTTAGAATATTTACGGTAATTCATTCTATGAAAGAAAGTAACATATAAAAATTATCAATACTGCAATTAAGTTAATTTCATATAGTCGGTATGCTATTAGATTTATTCTGTATGGTTTTGTTAGATGCTATGCTTTGAAATGCGCTTCTTTAAAATATTTAAAGTCTTATGCAAGTTTATTAATGCATATAATCGAGTAGCTATGTTTTGTGAATGATTAATATTTTAGTATTTTTTACCTGCATCTGTAATCTGATGCAATGGAACAGTATTTTGACTAATAATTATGAGACTTGATTTAGTACAGTTTTATTTATAATACTAATAGTATTAACAAAGGAAATGTTTAGATTTTATATGTATTTTTTTTACAGTCTTCTGGAACTAAAAGCAATGTCTTCACATTTCAAAACAAGTCTTTATATCCCATTTGTGATCTGTGCATTTATTACAGGTGGGAGCACTATGTCAGCATTGGAGAACCTTGTTGGATCGTTAGGAAATTCTAATGATGAAACCGAAGGGGACTTAGTAACAATCGGAGGAAATGCATCATTCAGCAACTCGACCACAGAGGATCCTTTAACTCATGAATCAGGTGAAGCTGCTGATCTCTGGGCAACTAACACTTGCACCTCTTCTCTGCTTGTTGCCTCTGATCTTACTAATCCTCTATTAACTAATCATCATTTGCTGCCTCCAGCAGCAAATTCGCAAGTTACTAGTGGTGTGGTGAAAATTAGTAGTGGTTCTTGTACTTCACCTTCTCGTCAAAGTTGTACCTGTCCATTGTGTGGCCGCCACATAGCACAGAGACGAAGTTTAAAACAGCACCTAATGTCTAATTTTCATAGACTTCCTCCTTCAAAGGCTGATTCAGTAGTTAAAGAATATTTATCAGCTGTTAATAGATAATTTTATTTATAAACCGTAACAATATTTTTGTATGAGAGACAGTTTCCCAGGGATAGCGAGTTTCATTCCATTACTCGATTAGGTGATTGGTTTAGATGCCACTAATTCAGTCGAAGTACCCACTTGATTGACTAGAGATCCTATATTGTCTTGCAACCACTTGTATTAAATTAAAGACAGGTACTTCATATTGTTATTTATTGTACTTAAATTGTATTATGTTAATGGGCAATTGGGGAAGGATGAGTACAGGGGGTGTATATGGGTAGCATAAAAGTACTGCTTTCCCAACAACCTAATAGTAGATCTTTTGAAAAAACTGTAAGGTACTTTTTACACATTTTGTGCGCTTACTCTATAAAAGTCACTCATATATTTATGAAAGGATTACAAAGTTATATATATCTAAAATGAGAAAGTTAATTTTGGTCGATTTTGGAAAAATTATGAATGTACGTATGGAATCCTATACATTCCAGCAGGGCTCAAAGCCTTCTACACTGTCCTATTGCTTAAATCAGATGGAACTATTTTCAATATATTTTAGGTCTGTTTTGTAGCAAGAGACCTTTTTCAAGGAAATTTATACGCATTACATAGTTCCTTAAATCTAATTCATTATATATAATCTGTAGATGTGCTGTAGGAGTTATTATAATTGCAAAATATTATGAGATTCTTGACTTGAAATACATGCAACTTATACCAAATGCTGTATGAAACAGGCTTTCTAGAAACACACTAATCATGTGTCGCAAAAAATTCAAGGGTGTTTGACAGTATTCACACTAAAGACACACTGATCACAATTATCAATGAAACAGTCAAAATTTTATATGCTAACTGTGTAGGTCTTTACTATTCCGATTCTGTAGCCATAGTGCTGAACCATTGTTTTGGGAGCACAATAAGTTTATGTTTAAAATTATATAGTAAAGCTTTAATATGAATATAGGAAATAAAATTCATATTTTATAGTTTTTTAACTCTTCACTGAAATCTTTTTCTTCTTGGAGTCTTGCAGTTAGGTAGGTATTATTATGCAGTCTGAAACCAAAATACTTACATCCAGATTTGCTTAAGAAACCAATAGATTTGTGTATTGTGTAAATATTTGATAATTCAGTTACTCCTTTAAAATTTTTCCGTCAGAGCATGCATTTTTTCTTTCTAAGTAATATATTTGTGAATTATGGTGGTAGTGGGTATCGTCTTCTATCCTTTATTTTTTAATATTCACTGTTAACTGCTATTGTACCCTATCTTGTTCTAACTTCATTGCATGTGATGCCTATTTGCATTTTAAAGTTTAGTTATGCATTCTATATATTGGGAAACTATAGTATCCACATAATACATATACAGTAATCCCCCCCTTATCGCGGTAGTTCGGTTCCGGGACCCGGCGCGAGACAGGAAAACCGCGAAGTAGGAACACTTTTTTTTTTTTTTTTTTAAGATGATTATAACACCAGGACATGCCAAAAATGATAAAATAAAACGGCCTTTATCAGGCTGTAAAGAGAAACAGAGATGGAGAGTGTAATGACCTGTCAGATGTGAAGGATTATAAAAGATGTGTAATGAATATCCAGCTCTCTGCCGGGTTTACTATACCTCTGCATTACTTTCATGATGTCTATTCTAAAAATTCTCCTTAGATCTTATTATTATTATTATTATTATTATTATTATTATTATTATTATTATTATTATTATTGGCAACAATAATTTTCCTTTGATGATGATTGGGGAGATTATTATTATTATTATTATCTATTATTATTATTATTATTATTATTATTATTATCATCATTATTATTACGAATTCGTAATTAAACCATTATTTTTACGATAAATAATGTAGTTTTGGTTGAATGAACAAGAGTTACTTAAAGACTCTCTCTCTCTCTCTCTCTCTCTCTCTCTCTCTCTCTCTCTCTCTCTCTCTCTCTCTCTCTCTCTCTCTCTCTCTCTCTCTCTCTCTCTCTCTCTCTCTCTCTCTCTCTCTCTCTCTCTCTCTCTCTCTGCTCTCTCTCCTCTCTCTCTCTCTCTCCTCTCTCTCTCTCTCTCTCTCTCTCTCTCTCTCTCTCTCTCTCTCTCTCTCTCTCTCTCTCTCTCTCTCTCTCTCTCTCTCTCTCTCTCTCTCTCTCTCTCTCTCTCTCTCCTCTCTCTCTCTCTCTCTCTCTCTCTCTCTCTCTCCTCTCTCTCTCTCTCTCTCTCTCTCTCTCTCTCTCTAAACCAACAGATGTACAAACAATGATGAGCCCTTAATAATAATAATAATGATGATGATGATAATAATCTCCACAATCATCATCAAAGGAAAATTATTGTTGCCAATAATATAATAATAATAATAATAATAATAATAATAATTATAATAATAATAATAATAAGATCTAAGCAGGAATTATTGAATAGACATCATGCAAAGTAATGCAGAGGTATATTAAAACCCAGCAGAGAGCTGGATATTCATTGCACATCTTTTATAATCCCTTCACATCTGACAGGTCATTACACTCTCCATCTCTGTTTCTCTTTACAACCTGATAAAGTCTGTTTTATTTTATAATTTTTTGGCCCATCCTGGTGTCAATAAATCTTTATTTATTTATTTATTTATTTTTTTGTATTTTAAAAAAAAAAAAAATCTGCGATACAGTGAAAATGCGATACAGCGGGGATCACTGTATGCTGTAAACAGTATACAGTAATCCCTCGTTTAACGCGGGTGTTACGTTCTGGGACCACCCGCGATAGGTAAAAATCCGCGAAGGAGCAGCACCATATTTATTATTTTACATTTATTTTTACCTTTATAAACCCTCCCTGCACTGTTAACAACTCACCCTTTACTTTATTAATAACAGTGCGCAAGTGTAAATTTATATGAGTGTGACAGGTAAGTTTACCCTAAATAACAGCGCGCAAGCGTAAAGCTATATGATCGTGATAGGTAAGTTTACCATGAATAACCTGTACGTACTGTACATATATAATGCCTATAATAATAACACATTATATTTATAATAACAATAATGATAATACAGTAACTTTACGAGACTAACATGTGAGAGCAGAGAGGGGTACAGTAATGAAGACGATGAGGGTGATGATGACGTTTACATACTGCACAGCCGATGACAGCTTTACGGCTCTTATGACGGTGGCACCGTTTCCTGAGGCACTTTTTCTGCAGCTTCCTCTGAAGGCGTTGGTGTAACTGGTGTAACTGGCTGCTTTTTGCGAGAGAAGAACATGGTAATGGGGAGTTTCTGTCGCTGTTTCTTCTTTTGTGCGAAGATGGTCTTGTAAGGAGTTATGGCATCATCAATAACATTGTATAATTGCACCAAACGAACCATGTCATCGTCCCACTCCTGCAACAGGTGCTGGAGTTCTTTGGCCATGATGGAACTGTTAAAGGATGCATCCATTTTCCATCAAAGTAGAAAAGAAAGAAATAGGGGAAGAAGAAGAAATCAAATTAGAAATAGTAAATGAAAGATGACGACAATAAAAGGGGAAAGACTTTGACAGAGAGAGAGAGAGAGAGAGAGAGAGAGAGAGAGAGAGAGAGAGAGAGAGAGAGAGAGAGAGAGAGAGAGAGAGAGAGAGAGAGAGAGAGAGAGAGAGAGAGAGAGAGAGAGAGAGAGAGAGAGAGAGAGAGAGAGAGAGAGAGAGAGAGAGAGAGAGAGAGAGAGAGAGAGAGAGAGAGAGAGAGAGAGAGAGAGAGAGAGAGAGAGATATCTTTAATTAACTCCTGTTCATTCAACCAAAACTACTTTATTTATTGTAAAAATAATGGTTTAATGACAACTTCGTAATAATAATAATAATAATAATAATAATAATAATAATCTCCACAATCATCATCAAAGGAAAACTATTGTCGCCAATAATAATAATAATAATAATAATAATAATAATAATAATAATAATAAGTTCTAAGGAGAAGTTTTGGAATAGACATCATTAAAGTAATGCAGAGGTATATTAAAACCCAGCAGAGAATTGGATATTCATTACACATCTTTTATATTCCCTTCACATCTGTAGGTCATGACGTATAGGCTAAATACTTAATACTTAATTACCAGGAACGTGCAAGGTTAGAACGGACAAGCGATGGTTCATTTTAAACTTCATTTATTCAAGAATACAACGTGTCTGATGCCTCAGTGCCTCCATCCTTTCATGTCTATCAAAACTGAGATCATATTCGTGCCCCGGGGAAAGTTCTAACCAAGCTCTCTGTGTCTGACTGCCTCAGGTGTTCATGAATGACCCAGAGGGCAGGGAATGTCTCTTGGACAGATCAGCCAATAGGCTTCCAGAACCAAAGGGAGTTCTTCCTCTTTTGGGAGGAGCTACTCCAACAGGCCTATTGGGCAGAAGAGGGTCCTCATCGCCCAGGCCTATTGGGTATTTCTCCAGGGGCATGTACATATGTACGGGTCAAATGTTTGTGTGTTTTGTGGTCGTGGGAATTGCTGATCCTTTGGCCCGTTTTGACCTGCAGCGGCACTTGATGCCCAGGTGCTAAGGCCCATGGATCCAGCCATATATCTTGTTGTCACCCACCATACACATTTACCCTGCCCAGGGAAAATAAAGGGAGTTTCAATTTCACCCTTGATCGCCAGCCCCACGTGGTTTATTTCAAAGTTCGTTTCAGGTTTCATATCATGGCTTCATCTTCTTCACGACAATTCCCACCACCACCCTGAAATTCTTATATTTCAGACGAAGCTTTAATGTTTTCTGAGAGCCTTTTCTATATATGCTAACTATCATTAGTTTACAAAAAAAACGGGACCGAATTATCTAAAGTGTTGTCTAATACCTACAATTTCATATGATCTTCTAAACAGATTACAGGAAAGTAAAAATTACTATACTCCTTAATGCTTACTAAGAGTCTTCAGAAAGAGATCCTATTTAGAGGATCTAAATCATGCAGAACATTTGTTCTCTGGAGAGAGACTAATAAAAGAAAAACATGTTCCTCACAATAAGAATTCTACTAAAAAAGAAAAAACTTAAAATTAAGTGTTACAATTACACTATATAGCTAGTAATCATTAACAACATTATTTAAGAGCAAAAACAGCAAATTGAAATCATTACATTACTTCAGTGATATAAAGTACAGTTGGATATAGTCGTGGCAAATATTCAATCATGACTTAACACAATGATAATAGTTAAACAGAACAACTTAACATCACAATTACAATATGTAACTACTACTCAAGGACAAAATGATATAGGAGAGAAACTAAATGAACATAATTACGTTACTTAAATAATATAAAATATAGTTGGGTATGATTTCTGTAAATTTTCAATAGTAACATTTAACACACATTATAGTGAGAAAAAAAAAATAGAATTCAACATACACAGTTGATAAATGACACTATTCTTTAATGACACTTATTATAATAAACCTTATACTATAATTCCTACACCTATCTTACTTCTATAGGGGGCATTGATTCATATTAATTCTAGGCCTTAAAGCTAAATTACAGAGCCGCAATATTCTCCTCTGTGTCCACTAAATGTTGTCAGAGACGATGGGGACTTTTTCTTTCCCATTTTTATCAGTTCGAATACGTAGCTGAAAAGATGTTATTTCCCTTTGGGGACATATTTAAAACTTCTCTTTAATTATTTTAAGATTTTTAATCATAGGGATTTTCAATTCTATTCTTTAACTATTTTAAAATTTTTAATCAGGGATTTTTAATTCCATTCTTTAATTATTTTAAAAGTTTTAATTATAGGGATTTTCATTTCCATTCTTTAATTATTTTAAAATTTTTAATTACAGTACAGGGATTTTCAATTCCATTCTTTAATTATTTAAAAATTTTTAATTATAGGGATTTTCAGTTCCCTCTTTTGTCCATTACCCTCATTGCTAGGTCTTGGAATTACCAACACCTAGTTTCCTTTAAACCCCCACCTTACACTTTGAGGCAGGTCCGGGTTGTAACTACGTACCGGAAATTCTTTTTCTTGAGACCGGCCGGACACAGAAGGGAGCCGATATATCTGCCATGAGCCGCTTCAGCCCGCATTGTGCGAATTTTGAGATGGTCGTAGGACCACCTCGCACGCTACCTCCTTATGGAGGTGCATCTTCCTCCAGCTGAAAAATACAAACATAGCCTGAGTAGACTCTAGGGCCGGAAACTAGGGCCTAATATCGCTAATACAAATGCAAGAAATAGATATGACCTCTGCGTACAAACAATGGCCATATGTCAGCATTCAGAGGGTATACTTTGCCTCCCCTGCATCTGCAGGCACTTGCAATCTCTCCAATGGGTAAAAGGAACGCGTTTGAGAGAAAAAAAAAATTAAATTTTTAAATTGAGGCGCACACGTGAGTAAACTGAACGGGTGAGGTGAGACGATGGAAGATGCTGGGAGAATCAAGCTTCGATCTAAAAGCCAATCAGACCCCATGATACAGAACATACAGAATAACAATTCTGTGATTTATCGTCTCCCACCCATCAGCCAATAGCATCCCGTGTACCATCTCACGTAGGTGCGACCCTTTGCGTTTTACAAGACGCCGATACTGGTATCGTATTTTATATGGTGCAATACTGTGAGTTACATGTTTAAATTTATGTTTTTTACTATTTTTTTACTGTTTTATTATTCTTAGGCTAGGAAATACTTGTTTTTATCGATAAAATAATGAAAATACTGGAAATTTTAATATGTACTATCTCACGTAGGTGCGACCATTTGTGTTTTCCGAAACGCCGATACCAGTATCGTATCTCATATGGTGCAGAGTTACATGTTTAAATTTATGTTTTGTACTATTTTTTTACTGTTTTATTATTCTTAGGCTGGGAAATACTTTATTTTTATCAATAAGATAGTGATAATACTTTTTTTTTTTATTAAATAATGGAAATACTGGAAATTTTAGTATTTCCACATTATCATGGATTCTCGCATATACCCAGAAAAAAAAAAGCTCGCCAAAAAAACCAACGATGCACTGAATTCATGGTAGGTGAATCGCGATATAGCGAGGAATTACTGTATATATATATATATATATATATATATATATATATATATATATATATATATATATATATATATATATATATATATATATATATATATATATATATATATATATATATATATATATATATATATATATACCTTGTTCTCAGAATAACGCAAAGATAGGTTCTCAGAAGTGTCGGTTAAATGGAAAATGGCGTAAAAAAACTATTAATTTTCCATAGGAAACAATGATAAAGGGCATAGATACGTTCCAAACCTTACATAGACACGCTATGCCAAAGATATAAGATAAGTAAAAAACATATTTTATAACTACATAACAAAGCAGAAAGCCCTGTATCTACTTTTAAGAGTATACAAAAGATATTCAGATTTACTATACAGCAAGAAATTAACATACTGTACTGTACTCTATTATGCGGTGGGCAACAGTCATACAGTACACTGGGACGTGCATGGTGGCCGTGAGCAAGTAACTTAAGCGGTAGAAGAGGAGGAGGATGCTGGAGAATGAACCTCTATCTGCAAATGTTAACAAAGATAAAATAAAAATTGTAAATAACCTAAGCAAGACTAAAAAGCAAAAAAAAAAAATTAATTATGCAATGTCTAAATGTAAATCACATTCTACTCACTCTATAGGTGCGCAACAGGTAAGGGCCGAGCATGGTGGCAGTGAGCACATGACGTCAGCGGTAGCAGAAGAGGAAGGGGAAGTGTTAGAACGAACCCCATCTGCAAACGTAATAAAAGATAAAATAAACACAATTAATAAAAGCAAGACTAAAAAACAAAAACAAAATTAATTATGCAATGCCTAAATGTAAAACACATTCTACTTACTCTATAGGTGCGCAACAGGTCAGGGCCGAGCGTGGTGGCGGTGAGTACGTGACATTAACGGTAACGGAAGAGGAGGGGGAAGCGTTAGAACGAACCCCATCTGCAAACGTAAACAAAGATAAAATAAACACAATTAACAAAAGCAAGACTAAAAAACGAAAAAAAAATTATCATTATGCAATGCCTGAATTACTGTAACAAAAAACCAAAACCAAAAATAACACATTCTACTCACTCTATTATACGGTGAGCAACAGGCATGGGACAAGCATAGTGGCAGAGAGCACGTGGTCAGCAGTATAAGAAGAGGAGAAGGAACCCCTATCTGCCAAACGTAAGAAACAATTAACAAAAGCAAGACTAGAAAGCTAATTTTTTTTCATTAAGCAATGCGTGAATTACTGTAAAAAAAAATATATATAAAACACATTATACTCACTTTATATAAAAAGATAACACACATTCTACTCACTCTATTATACGGTGACCAACAGGTATGGGATGCGCGTGGTGGCAGTGAGCACCTGACATAAGTGGTATTTGAAGAGGAGAACGAAGCTCTATCTGCCAAACGTAAGAAACAACAAAAATAAGACTAGAAAACTAACTTTTTTCATTATGCAACTCCTGTACTGTACTCTATTATGCGGTGGGCAACAGTCATACAGTACACTGGGACATGCATGGTGGCCGTGAGCAAGTAACTTAAGCGGTAGAAGAGGAGGAGGATGCTGATCATTTAGGTCAAAACCTGGGAAAGAGTTCACTAACTGCGGACCAGCATTCTTCCAGGCTCCATTAAGACATGAATGAGTTACTTCAGCCCAAGAATCCTTCACAAACCCTATGGCGTGCTTGATATTAAATGCTTTCCAGTAGTCTTTAATCGCAGTCTTCTTTATATCTAGGTCCGAGATATTGCTGGCCTCAGCTGCTCTCTCAAGGTCGCCCACGCTGACGTCAGTCTTACTGCTGAGATCTATAACAAAAAAATATTAAACACATTCTACTCACTCTACATACGGTGACCAACAGGTATGGGATGAGCGTGGTGGCGGTGAGCACTTGACATAAGCGGTATTGGAAGAGAACGAACCTCTATCTGCAAACGCAAAAAAACAACAAATGTAAGACTAGAAAATTAATTTTATTTCATTATGCAATGCCTGAATTACTATCACAAAAATAAATATAAAACACATTCTACTCACTCTAGATACGGTGAGCAACAGGCATGCGCCGAGCGTGGTGGCGGCGTGCATGTGACTTAAGCGGTAGGGGACGAGGAGAGGGAAATGTTAGAACGAACCCCTAACTGAAAAAATAGAGTAACAATAACAAAAAAAAATCAATAAAAGCAAGATTGGAATTTTTTTTCATTATGCAATACACAGTAATGATGTACAATAAAAATTATTACACACATTCTACTCACTTTATATACGGCGAGCAACAGTCGTCGAGCGTGTTTGAGGCAACCAGATGATATAAGCGGTAGGAGAAGGAGGAGAAGAGGAGGAAGTGGAAGAGCCAACCCCCTAGCTGCAAAAATAAATAAAGCTACCATTAAAAAAATTAAAAACAACAGTAGAAAACTCATATTTTATTATTATGCAACAACTGAATATAATATTGTAGTATGATATTAAAAACATAACAAAAAAAAGACGTAAAAGATTACAGAGGTGTACTCACTCTATGTACGATGGGCAACAATCAAACTGGGATGAGCGGGGTGGCCTTGACAAGGTGAGTTAAACGGTAGGAGAGGGAGATGAAGAGAAGGAGGAAGAGGAACAGGGAGAGCTATCCCCTGGTTGAGATTGGGGTTCATACTGCTTAGATGTGCTGGGCTGAGGGTCATCAATATCACTTCTTTTTTTTTTGCTGAAAGTAAGAATCAAGAGTTGCCTGCCGTGCAATCCTCCTCTTTTCGTTTAATATTTCCTTATAGCAGGAAGCATTCTCCAAAGATTTTCTGGATATAATGCCTGCACGCTCTATATCTGGATCTTCCTTATCCAATATTTCCAAGGCACTCTTGATATGGTGAAAAAATTAGTTAATCCACTCACAGTGAGTGATTTCATGGGGCTCACAGAATGTGCTGCTGCCTCGATTTCCTCCCTCTCCTGACGTTGTCCTTCACCTTCCATGTCCTCCAAATCTTCGGCAGTCAAGTCCTTCGTGTGGGAAGCAAGAAGGGCATCCACATCCTCCTCATTAATGTCGGTGAATCCCACAAGATGTGCGAGCTGAACGCACTCAAGTCTCATCTTTGACAGCTGATCATTTAGGTCAAAACCTGGGAAAGCGTTCACTAACCTCGGACCAGCATTCTTCCAGGCTCCATTAAGACATGACTGAGTTACTTCAGCCCAAGAATCCTTCGCAAACCCTATGGCGTGCTTGATATTAAATGCTTTCCAGTAGTCTTTAATCGCAGTCTTCTTTATATCTAGGTCCGAGATATTGCCGGCCTCAGCTGCTCTCTCAAGGTCGCCCACGCTGACGTCAGTCTTACTGCTAAGAGCTTTAAAAGAATGCTTGAGGTAGTGAGATTTCAGCATCTGCACTAGCCCCTGGTCCATTGGTTGAATTAGGGAAGTTGTATTTGGCGGCAGAAATAAAACTTTGATGTTAGGATGAATATTGGCGATGGAAGTAGGATGGGCTGGAGCATTATCTAAGAGCAGAAAAGTTTTAAAGGGTAAATCATGACTCTTGCAGTAGACTTCTAACTCTTTGGCAAGAAGTGTCATGAAGTAATCCTTAAAAATACTCCAAGTCATTCACCCTTTCCGATTTGAATACCAGTGCACTGGAAGTAACTATTTGTTGTATCCCTTGAGTGTTCGAGGATTTTTTTAATGGGAAATCATTACAGGTTTCAGCTTCTTGTCGCCCTCAGCGTTAGCACCAATCAGTTGGGTAAAACAATCTTTTGCTGCCTTAAATCCGGAAGCTCGTTTTTCCTCTATGGAAATATACGTCTTTTCTGGCATTCGCCTCCAGAATAAAGCAGTTTCGTCCATATTGAAAATCTGCCTAGACGTATATCCCCTTCCTCTATGATGGCCTTTAATTCCGCTGGAAACCGCTTTACCACATCGTATCAGCTGATGAGGTTTTGCCTTGTAATATTCGGTTGCAATAACCATACCTTCGTTGGAAATGAGTGAACCAACCAGAGCTAGCATAAAAGGGTTTCACTTCTTCGCCTTTCGTCTTAGATTTCAAATGTTCATAGATCTCACACGCTTTTTCCCTGACGATACTATACGGCAGGTTTGTTTGCTGTTGGTTATTAAGATTCATCCACATGTAAAGCATTTTCTCCATCTTCTCCTTAATATCCGTTCGAGAATATGAGGCTTTAGCCGCAGTTAAGCTCACACCAGCTTTGGCACTTTTCTGGATCCTCTCCTTATTATTGCGGATAGTGCGCAGTGTGCTCTCCGGGAGATGCATCACCCGTTTAATGCTGCCCGTACGCTCACCATGCTCATACCGGGCCAACACCTGAAGCCTCACTTCAATGGTTATTGCCTTTCTGGCTCTTTTGGGAGTACTAAAAGCACTTCCACAGTCTTTTCATGGGCGTTTACTAGCCATAATATTGTAATGCGTACAGGTATACAGGTATACAGTTATCTGTAAAATTTAAAAGAAGTGAAAACACAAACAGTTATAAATATATCCACGCACAGTGGATAAAATACCCTAGTTTAGGGTAATCAGAGAATGATGATGAGTGATATCTACATTGAGTATATAATAATAATAATAATAATAATAATAATAATAATGAATTACATTACGTTTAGGGTACTCAGTATGGATTTAGGGAAATTTTTGTCGAGATCTAGGGTAAACAAAGCTTGTACTCGTGGAAGCAGTGACGTACACTTACTATTTTTCCCATTTCCTCCAGAATATCCAATCGACAATATGAAAACTCCTAATACTTACCATTTTTTCCATTTTCCCCATAATATCTGATCGAGAATATGAAGACTTAGCCGCAGTTAAGCTAAAACCAGCATTGGCACTTTTATTTATTTTTTCCGCATTTTCACGGATAGTGTGTACATACATACATTCACTGAGATGCAAAGCCTGTTCAGTGGTGAACGTACTCTCACCACTCTCATGATGGCTCAACCCTTGCAATTTTTTTTCAAGAATTATTGCCTTTCTGTCTCTTATGGGAGTAGAAGCGCTTATACAGTCTTTTCCTGGCCATGATAGTAAAATATATATTCTTTAAAATATAAAAGAACTGAAAAAACAAACCGTAACATTCACTGAAATGCAATGCAGTTTCAATGCTGTCTGTACTCTCATCACTCTCATGACAGCTCAACCTGTGCAGTTTTATTTCAAGAATTATTGCCTTTCTGCCTCTTTTGGGAGTAGAGGCATTTACACAGTGTTTTCCTGGGCATTTACTGGCCATGATAGTACAATATATAATCTTTAAAATATAAAAGACCTGAAAAGACAAACCGTAACATTCACTGAAATGCTACGCAGTTTCAATGCTGCCCGTACTCTCACCACTCTCATGACGGCTCAACCCTTGCAATTTTATTTCAAAAATTATTGCCTTTCTGCCTCTTTTGGGAGTAGAATCACTTATACAATCTTTTCTTGGCCATGATAGTAAAATATATAATCTTTAAAATATAAAAGAACTGAAAACACAAACCGTAACATTCACTGAAATGTAATGCCTGTTCAATGGCTACCATACCCTCACCACTCTCATGACGACCCAACACTTGCAATTTTATTTCAAGAATTATTGCCATTCTGCCTCCTTTGGGAGTAGAAGCACTTATACAGTCTTTTCCTGGGCATTTACTGGCCATGATAGTATGTACAATATATAATCTTTAAAATATAAAAGAACTGAACATACAAACTGTAACATTCGCTGAGATGCATCGCCGGATTAATGGGGACCTAACTCTCACCACTCTAATAATGGCCCAACACTTGCAATTTTCTTTCAAGAATTATTGCCTTTCTCGCTGTTTTGGGAGTAGAAGCACTTACACAGTCTTTCCCTAGGCTTTTACTGGCCATGATAGTACAATATATAATCTTCAAAATATAAAAGATATGAAAATACAGATCGTAACACAAACACAGAACACTAAATATATCCATGCACTGTACAGGGTAACAACACACTGATGGCAGCGTGGCGGGAAAAGCGTCTGCGGTCGCTTATTTGCTAAAAAAAAAAAAAAATTGAATTGTTTTGGCGGGCATTATTCGCGAAATTCATATTTTTTTACTATTATTTTTGGGGGGCGTTATTACAATTTCGCGAATAAATAAAACGAGTAAAAAACGAACAAGGTATATATATATATATATATATATATATATATATATATATATATATATATATATATATATATATATATATATATATATATATATATATATATATATATATATATATATATATATATATATATATATATATATATATATATATATATATATATATATATATATATATATATATACACACTTAACTCGCATTTTACGGTTGTCATAATATGTGAAATTGGAATAATGCCTCCAAAAAAATAATACTAAAAGAAATACGAAATGCGCGAGCTACACACACGAGCGCAAAAAAAAAAAAATATGGTTGTATAGTAACTAAGTGACCGCCTCTGAGGCAGTTTCCCACCATGCTGCCATGTGCTTCAGTCACTCTTTACCCAGTATTAACCCCAACAACAGCCAGTGGTTTGCTCTCCCTCTTCCTCCTCCCTCTCCTACCGCTTAAGTCTCCTCCTCCTTTTCCTACCGCTAAAGTCATCTATGTTTACTTTTGCAGGGTTCGTTAATATTTATTTGCTGTACAGTATTTGTTTGTAAATCTGTATATATACTCGACACTATTTGCATGTTAGTATAAAGAACTACAGGTCTCTCTGCTTTGTTATGTACTTATAAAATATGTTTTACTTATCTTATACCTTTGGCATAGTGTGTTTATGTACAGTTGTGGAAGAATATATGCCTATTATCTTTGTTTCTTATGTTAAATGACTGGTTACATTACGTGAATTTTACATTACACATCACTACTGAGAACCTATCCTCGCGTTGTTCCAAGAGCTGTATATATATATATATATATATATATATATATATATATATATATATATATATATATATATATATATATATATATATATATATATATATATATATATATATATATATATATATATATATATATATATATATATATGATTGAGTAAGCTCAACCTGTTAGCATACTGCACTAAATGGCAAGGAAGTCCATCAGTAAAACAACACATAGAAGAAATAACGCTATATTTTGGTTCCTAACTGAACCCCTTCTCAAGCACAAATGAGTGTAAAATAACAATGACAGAGGGAGTAAAAACAAAAAGGACTTGGGAGACCTTAGGGAATTAAAAATTAAAGATAGTAAGTCAGGTCTAATCCAAAAGAAATAATACACTCAATCAATGTAAACCGACAAAATTATTAATAAGTCATTAACAATAGCATATGATAAACTCTAATTACGATTATAGATCATTAAGTAGATATCCCCCTTAATATAAAAAAGCAAAGGACCAAGGAGCTCGAAATCACACAAACCATACAGAAGAAGTGACAAGAAGAATGGAAAAAATAATATATATATAAATATGCACAGAATTATACATACGACACATGTACACACTTACCCATATGCATGTACTTACACATATACATATATAATTAAAAATATATATCCATACACACACACACATACGTAAATATATACATATACAGTAAGTATATATATATATATACATTTAAGTATATATATATATATATATATATATATATATATATATATATATATATATATATATATATATATATATATATATATATATATATATATATATATATATATATATATATATATATATATATATATATATATATATATATATATATATTCACACGCACAAGTTCATATAAAGAATAAAAGGTGTATAAGGGAATGAACAAAATTTTAATTTTAATTTTTCAATTTTGTTCATTATCTTACACACCTTTAATTTTTTATATTCACTTGTGTGTGTGAATATGTGCATGCATATATATTAATATGTATATGTGTATGTATGTGCATTTGTATGTGTATGCATATATATTTTTAATTATATATGTATATGTTTGTGTATGTACATGTATATGGGTATGTGTGTACATGCTTCTGTATATGTGTGTATTTTTATGTGCATATTTATATATATATATATAATTTTTTCCACTATTTTTGTCATTTCTTCTGTTTGGTTTGAGTGATTTTGAGCTCATTGGTCCTTTGCTTTTTTATATTAAAGGGTTTATCTACTTACCGATCTATAATCATAATTAGAGTTAAGCATATTTTATTGTTGATGACTTATTAATGATTTTGTCGGTTTTCTTTGATTGAGGGTATTATTTCTTCTGGATTAGACCTGACTTACTATATTTGATATTTAATTCCCTCAGGTCTCCTGAGGCCTTTTTGTTTTTACTCCCTCTGTCATTGTTATATTACACTCACTTGTGCTTGAGAAGGAGCCCACTTAGGACCCGAAATATAGTGTTATTATTTCTATGTGTTGTTTCACTGATTTGCATCCTTACCATATATATATATATATATATATATATATATATATATATATATATATATATATATATATATATATATATATATATATATATATATATATATATATATATATATATATATATATATATATATATATATATTGCACGCACACACACACACCCTTGGCGGGCATTAGAACACACAAAATCAGTATCTCTCGAATTTTTCCTTGTGTTTTTAAGTGACCAGGACTCGAGTATAAAACTTAAAAAAAAACTCCCTGAATAAGAGATTCTGCAGAGTATTGTGAGTAAAAAAATTATAATTGTTGTTATGGAGACTGTCCAAAATATTAAAGGAAAAAATTGAGAATACTTTTGAGAGGGGAAAAAGAAGCTGTCCTGTACTGCCTTGAAGGAAGTTTAGAAGAGTTGCCAGAGGCAAAGCCATCACATCACATTACCTAATATTTTGTGTAAGGTGGGGAGAGCTCTTACAGCCGTTTACTTGATCCTGTGGTTCCATATATTGTTAAAATCAATATTCTTCCCATTTATATTAACTTTGATAGTTAGTTTGATACACAAAAAATTTAATAATTAAATAAATATGAAAAATACGCCTGTCAACAGTACTGAGTTAAGTTGCCAAGTAGCACAGCTGTCTTATTTTTATTCTTTTTGCTCTGTTCTCTTTTATTATTTTTTATTTTGTATAAATTGAGTTAGATTTAAAGTCTGATCCTGTGATAGCATACCTTGGTTAGCAAGTGATTAATATTTTTATTTCTTCTGAAATGACCAGTTTATCAGTTGAGAAGAATATATAGCAGAAACAGGTGGGTGTCTCCTCAGATACAAATTGGAATTTTCCTTCACGTGGACTTTTGATTTGCATTTTTTTTTCTCAAATTACTAAAGTCAAATTTTAAGTTAGGATGTGTGTTACCAGAAAAGAAATGAATTGAGTAACTAAATAGTACTCATATGAAGATATAGAAATTCTGTGTGAAGCTTAAATAGAAACTTTTCTCTCTTTTTTTTCTTCTCTCTATATTCTGTGAAAGGGAAAACATCAAAATGAGGCCATCTCTGTCCCTAACCCTCCCATCCAATGGTCGGGGGAGGGGTGGTAGAGGATCTCCGGGGATGTAGCAGGAGGAGGAGTGGCTGTTAGGAGATTAAAACAGAAAGTCAAGGAATTAGAGACAATGGTTATAAACCTTGATGATAAAATTTGGAATATGGATAGAGAAATGAAAGAGAATGAAACACTCAGAGAGGAAATAAGATTTTTGGAGGAAGCAAATAAAGCACAAGGGCAAGAGAGAAAAGAACTAGAAAAACGAATAAAGAAGCTGGAAGGGGAAAAGAGTGAACTAGAAACCAGAATTTCTAAACAAGAAGAGAACAACAAACAGCTGAATGACAACCTGAATGAATTAAATGTTAGTTCACTGCTCTCTTCTGAGAGAGATGAGATTGCAGCTTGGAATGTCCAGATTAAGGAAATCATCGAACAGTTTAGAAAGAGTTTCAGGAGCTGAATATGGAACATGATGCATGAAAACTTCCTTTGCTGATGCACTAAAGGGGAATGTGGCAGTAAAAGAGGCTGTGAAGGTGGTGGCACTGGAAAACATACAAACAGTTGACTATAAAGAAACAGTATTAGAAAAATTGAAAGACTTGTGATGGAAAGGGCAAATCCACTGATTAAACAGGCACTTGATAAAGAGAAGACAGTGGTAATCTCAGGCATAAGCAAATCCCAGGAGCCAACATGGCAGGGGAGACTTGAAGAAAATAAAGCTAGGGTTGTAGACCTGATAAGAAAGTTTGGAGTAGTTTGTGGTCCTGAGGATATTGTAAACATTCACCAACTAGGTAAATATTCTAGGGAGGGAAAGCAAAGACCAACAAAAGTAACCTTTGAGAGAGGGGACACATGTAGAGAAATATTGATGAGGAAAAAAAGTCTAAAAGACCTTCAAGAATTAAAAAAGTGTTCATTAGACGATACAGAACACAGGAAGAGATGGAAAGGATCAAAAACTTGTTGCAAGAGGCTAGAAGGTTAAATGAGGAAAGAAATGAAGAAGAGAAGAAAAATTTTCATTTCAGAGTTCTTCCAGACAAAGGGGAGATAAAGAAGATAATGATAGAATATCAGGGGATGGGGCCTCATTAAGATTGTTATACACAAATGCTGATGGATTAGCTGGTAAGGCAGTAGAATTAAAAGATAGGATTCACAACAGTAAGGCAGATATAGTAGCAGTTACAGAGACTAAGTTGAGTGAGGACATAATCAGTGTCACAGTTTTTCCTAAGGGCTTCAGAATATTAAGGGTTGAAAGATCTGAGAGGACTGGTGGAGGGATAGCACTGCTCATAAGTGAGAGGATTCAGGTCGAAGAAGTAAACTTTGCTATAGAAAGTGAGTTCAAGGAATTTCTTGTTGCTCGCATAAATACTGGGTCAGAGAGCATTATAATAACTGTTGTATATAACCCACCAAGGAACCAACATAGGCTAGAAGTTTATGAGGAAAGTCATATAGGTACTATTGAAGACATAATCTCAGTTGTTAACATTGCACGGGAGAAAAAATGTAGGATTTTGATTCTTTGAGATTTTAATCATAAAGAGATAGATTGGATAAATCTTGACCCACACAGTGGTGAGGACTCATTCGGGGCAAGATTCCTAGATTGCGTACAAGGGAATTTCCTACACCAACATGTGCTGGAACCAACAAGGGCCAGGGGTGGGGATGAGCCATCGCTACTTGATCTAGTATTCACAGATAACGTGTTGGATATTGAAAAAATTGAGTATGAACCACCAATTGGAAAGAGTGACCACTGTGTGTTGTTGATGGAGTACATCATTGAAGATGTTCTGCCTGAAAGTAGAGGCACTGAGGTCACGAGGAGGAACTATCCGAAAGGAGATTACATCAAAATGAATGAGCTTTTTGCAGTTATTGACTGGAGGACCTTATTTCACAACATATCTGTACAAGAAATGTACGACATCTTTTGTGAGAAATATGGGAAGATAGTAGATTGCTGCATACCTGTCACCAAAGTAGGTGTAATTCATGCCAGAGAGAAATGGTTCGATAATGAGTGTAAAAGAGCTAAGGAGTGGAGAGACAAATGCTGGAAAAGGTATAGGAGGAGAAAAAACATAAATGCCTGGCAGACCTATAAAAGAGCAAGAAATGATTACCTAAGTAAAAGAAGAGAGCCAGAGAGAGACTATGAAAGGGACATCACCAGGAAGGCTAAAGAAAATCCCAAACTTTTCCACAGCTTTATCAGAGGAAAACTGAAGGTAAAAGAACAGGTTTTAAAGCTTAAGAGAGCAGATGGAAGCATCACTGAGACGGATGAAGAATTGAACAAGGTGTTTTAGTCAGTATGTACAGGAGAAAATATCCCAACCCCTCAGATTGCAGAAATAGAAGCTCAAGGGCCGGCATTAAGAGAACATCATCCTTTCAGCCACAGAGGTATGCAAAGCGCTCATGGAGTTAGATGTCCATAAAGCTACAGATCCTGATGATATATCCCCTCATGTACTTAAAGAATGCGTAAATTCAATATTAGCTGCACTAACTATCATATTTAAAAAGTCGCTGGAGTCAGGGAAGTTTCCAAGATGCTGGACACAAGCAAACGTGATACTATCTATCTACCTTGGCTGTTTCCCCCTTTAATTGGGGTGTAGCCGACATCAAGAAAAGAAAACAATAAGGGGACAATTGACACTGTCCCACATGGGAGACTGATTAAGAAGCTGCAACCAATGGCAAGAATAGGTGGAAATGTCATGAAATGGATAAAAATTTACTTAGAAAGAAGGGAACAGAGAGTTAGAGTAAGACACTCGGTGTCTGAGTGGAGAAGAATTAGTAGTGGAGTTCCCCAGGGTTCAGTTTTAGGGCCACTTTTGTTCATTGTATATGTAAATGACCTACCAGAGTCTGTAAATTCATTCATGAATATGTTTGCAAATGATGCAAAGACTGTGAAGAAAGTAAGAAACGAGAACAATGGTAGAGAACTTCATGAAGATCTAAATAGTCTGCATGAGTGGTCAGAGAAGTGGCTAATGAAATTCAATACTTCATAATGTAAGGTAATGAGAATGGGCACAAGTGCAAGAAGGCCCAAGCTTGACTACTCGGTGGCAGGAGTAAGAACTTCGTGAGACAGAATAGGAGAGAGATCTAGGAGTAAACATACTGGCTGATTTGTCTCCAGAAGTGCACATAAATGGCATAGTTAGGGCAGCATATGCTTTCTTAGCAAATTTAAGGGTAGCCTTCAGGTACATGGGCAAGGAAATGTTCAGAAATATATATATAATCTATGTTAGGCCAAAAGTTGAATATGCAGCCCCGTTTTGGAATCCGCACTTAAAAAAGCACGTACTTAAGCTGGAAAAAGTTCAAAGACATGCCACGAAACTGGTGCCAGAAATGCACAATCTCAGTTATGATGAGAGGCTGAGGGAATTAGACTTACTATCACTCGAAGCTAGAATATTGAAAGGGAATATGGTGACATTCTTTAAATTCCTTCATGGTTATGATAGAGTGGATAGGGATCGATATTTTGATATGGTTGGCACTAGAACTAGAGGTCACATTTTGAAGCTTCATAAGAAAACTTCTCTGCAGGTTATAATGAAGTACTATTTTAGTGTAAGAGTAGTTGATAATGAAGTACTATTTTAGTGTAAGAGTAGTTGATAATGGGAATTCGCTAAGTGAGGAATAGTTAATGCTAACTCAATCCATAGTTTTAAGGACAAGTATTATAAGTATCACTAAGTACCAAATGGAACCGATCAGGAGACGGGAAGTTACGATCATGGGGCTCTTTCCCGTAAACACAGTTAGATAATCGCACATACACACACTCTCGCTCTCTCTCAGGCAAAGGCTACAAAGCTCATCCCATCTATCAGGCTCGACTTAAGGCTCTGGGACTGGTCTCACTAGAAACTCGCATATTGAGAGGTCATCTCACTGAAGTATTTAAAATTCTAAGTCAGTTTGACAGTGTTGACAATAAAAATATTTTAGTCCGAATACAAATTCATCTCGTAACAGTGGCATTAAGTTAGATATGAAAAGGTTTAAACCTGGCATATGTAAAAATTTCTTCACATTCAATATCTGCCCCACCAGGAATCAACTTAAAGAGAGAGTGTTATTATTAGAACTACGGTAGAGAGTTCAAAAGAAAGTTAGATAGAATCATGCACTCACTATGATGAGTGTGTACAGTACTGGGTAAGTATTACCAAATATATATTAAGTGTTGGAATCATGCACTCACTATGATGAGTGTGTACAGTACTGGGTAAGTATTACCAAGTATATATTAAGTGTTTCCTCAGTATGGACCACAAGATCAGTGAGATACTAATCCTGTCCTTGTAACTCTTCTAACACTCTCACATTCCTAATCACTCCAACTTTTGGGATAAAGAATACATGCATCGCAAATATGAAAAAGAGTAATAATAATTTTTAAGTAAAATTAAGTAGTGTTTCTTTTTGCTTAAGTATGCTAGCCAATAAGTTAGGTTCTCTTTACATATAACTGAATAAAAGACAAAATCTGATGTATATTAACTTTTTCGTAAATGCATTATTGTGAAAATAACCTTTGGTGGTAAACCATCCAAAGGATATTTACTCTTAGATGGTGATAAGAATATTTTTTTGATAGTTGGTCTGCACCTGGAAAAGGAAAAGAACATAAAATTATAGATTATGGGTTATTATTTTGATCTGACTTTTAAAAATTGGATTTCAGTTACATTCAACAGTGGTTTTTATGATATGGTTAAGTGTAGTTAACATTACCTGTTATTTATGCTATGCTGTCGAAGGTCTGTGCATCTTTAGTTGGATAAGTCAAAAAAGGGACAAGCTATTTTGTTTATTTTCTGAGCATATTATATTTCTAGCTATACAAAACATTATAACTGAGTACAATGAAAAAACTCATGTGAAGAGTACCACACAGTGCAGAAGGCTTGAGCATGCATATTGCATGTCGTGTGTCAATAAGCTTTTTTTTATATATAATTACTAGATAAAGTAATTTTTGTAGATTTTACTTTTGTTATTGTGTGCCAAACTTGTAAAAGCACAATCCATAGCCTAAACCTCTCACTGTTAAGCAGCGGTGGCATCCTTGCTTTGACTGCTCTAAGCAAAAATCTTTTCATAGTACAAATTTTAACTCGCTCTTTAGAAACAGTAGTCATGAGATAAAGTACTGAATTTTGGGTTTGGCTAAAAACCCATCCATGTATTCCTACAGTTAACAGCATATTGAAAAAGATCAACAGCAGTTGTAATATGCTGTTAACTGAAGGAATACATAGGTAATTTTGTATCAGAGTGACAACAGTCATAATTGATTAAATTTTGCCTCA
>JAXCGZ010015186.1:0-45000 GCA_037179515.1 Halocaridina rubra | reverse complement strand
AAAAAGGTAATTTCAATTTTCCTCAAGGTATAAAAGTATTTGAGTGGCTTTAGATACTGTATAAAGACTTTAATTTCATGTAACTCATAATATGTAAAGTAGACTGTTAATAAATCTGGATAGTGATGCAAACCGAATATGCATTCACACTCAGGCATTTTAAATACATTTGCACACTCTGTCCTTTATATAAAAGTTTCATAATAAGACACCGTTGACGTACAGCTCAATTTACTGTATGTATAACCTCTAGATCAATTACTCATGGTGTAATGGTAAGTGTTTAAGATGTAAATTTTGTTTGTGACTGCTACATTAATTGTGTATTAGGAAATTTTAGGTCTGATGCTACACAAACAGTTACTTGTACACTTTTGTAAACAATATTTCACTATATTGCGGATCAGTTGTATATGTCAAAGAACTAAAAGCTTCATTGCAACAAATAAATTTCACCATGTCACAAATGTTAAAGCTGCTCCAGTTAAGAGATTTGCGTCCTTGTGTTGATGGTGTAGCATTTTCCTTCTTGCTATATTAATTGTTTCCCTTTATTCTAAGCTGGTGGGACTTAATTTAAAAGGTGGCTTAGGTTGACCTAAACAAAGCAAATGGCAAATCGGAAGACATTGTGAGGGATAAATAAGTGGTGATAATCCTCAGTGCTCAAATTGAAATCCCAATGACAAACTGTACTATATAAAAAGCCCTGAAGCTAGTGTTGTGATGAGATTCCTTTAATCTTTTTACAATGCAGACGTAAATGCACAAAATTCTCGCCTAAATTATTTTCACTATGTGAAATGGAAGAAATTATACAATAAAGAATGTTACAGATGACAATAAAATAGTATTTTTAACTTCGTTGATGGGTCAAAAGTTTAGAATGATCATAAAAACAACATGCAATATTACAAGTAATAAATATTTTCAATAGTTTATGTAAATGGGAATGGCTTTGTTTTATTACTGAGTTCTTATTTAATTGAGATAAGAATTACATGTTCTTCCTGTGGTAATATTTAAAGATGTGCTAGATAAGTAATCACTAAGAACTAATAAAAAATTATTAACAACAGATGTAAGCATTTTCATCCAATTATTTAATGCTGCAGTTTTCCCAACCTCTCCATCCCATATGTTATTGTGTTTAGAATATAATACTCATATTCAAATTCATGAACTGAATACAAGGACAGCTTCAGTGAGTTGAAAATCCAAAAAATCTCTTGATTTTATGATATATTACACACTTGTTTAATCTATGCATCCCGAAACCCATTTTTCAAGATATGTTTATAATTTAACAGCAAGCTAGCAGTAAATAGACACAATAAATAAGGAACAGTAAACATATAAGGATTTAGTGGCAGGCAGAGCCTCAAAGCAGAGATGAACTGTACAATATCTAGAACTACTTCAGACCTTATATAATAGGAGGGTATATTTTGTTAACTGAATAAATCCACACAAAAAAATAGCTATAGTGAAGACTAGAGTTTGTAAGGTCATAAGTCAAGCTGTATGTTAGATAGGAGAATAACCATCACAAGTATTATACAGTGCACCATTTTGTGCCACAATTAGCCCCCATTCGACTTCGGGTGGACACAGACTTAATGGAACTGGGGCATAAAACTGGATGCACCTCCCAATTCCCTGGAGTAGGATTGATATACTGTACTTTCACAATTTTCCTTGAACATAGTCATCAAAGTTAAAATACATGTACTGAAATGTATTATATTTACTCATACTCTGTGCTATGCAATGTTGTTTTTTCATAAGTGTTACCTCCAAAAGTACAGCAAGGTGGGCATTGTCAAGTTTTATATTAAGAATAAAAAAAAGTACAATGAAAATAATATTCTTTGTAGTTTTATGAGTCAAAGTTGATAACAGATGCAGTTAAGTAATTGTAAAAGACTGCATTATAAGAGCCCATAGGATCACAGAACAGTAAAGTGGAAGCTTGAGTTTAAAGCTTCTTATCAATTAACATTAATCTTTTTATAATTTTCATTTTTAATTTTACAATCTGCCAAGTTTTGTAAAATATTAAAAAAAATATAATAAAATTATATCACCTCCCAAAAGAAAATGGATGATTTTTCGTAGATTGTTCCAGTGTAAATGTGTTTTGCGATAAACTTTACTTCTTTTTATGTACAAACTCATTATTATTTTGTGTACTGTGCTTTCCTTTTTCATCATACTTGATACTTTCTAATGCCTGAAGGGTGGCCACACCAACATAATAACCAAAAATAATTAAGAATAGTATACTAATATCAATGTTATTAATCATACTCATTTGTTTATAGTCATGCATATGCATGTCGTAAAGAGTCCTCAAAGCAAGGTCCATGACTAAGCATATTTCAAGCAAAGTCTCAGTTTTACGTGATTTACCTTTGTAATCGTGAACTTGGTGTCATTCTATGAAGTTAGAACAAGGTAAGTTATATATCAATATAGACCATTTTATTATATGTTTTGCATGCCTCTCACCTAAAAAATACCAAGGCCCCTTCTGAACAAACCCTCATTCACCCTGAAACTCATCTATTTCTTGGCTTACTTTGTTTATTTTTGTACTTACGGCAACCTTGCTCCTGTGGATCCATAATGTGATTCAATAATTTTTTTTATTTTGATGAGCCAGCTCATTAATATTCCTTTTCTCACAGCTTAATTTTTAACTGCAAATGTAGTACATCAAATCATGATACGAAGAGAAAAAATCGTTCCAATTGTGGAAGACATGCAGTTCAAGTTCGTAATATTTTACAGCATGACATTATTTTAAAGATTAATATACTGTACCGTTGATTTTAAGTTGGTTGGTTATTTATAGAATAAAAAAGGTATTCCGCTTGTGAAAGATAGTGGTTCAGGCTTGTAGTTTTACAGCATGACAATATTTCAAGTGGGGCTAATTGTGACACATAATATGGTGCTTACTTACATTCCCTAATTCTTATGCAATATTTAGACAGCCTTGCAGAAGACATATTCTAATTCCCCAGACAGATTTGTTCCATCACACCATACTCAACTATATAAATTCATAACTGATGAATCAATGCCTTAGTAATAATATTTTAGGTATCATGAAGGTGCTGCACATACATATATAATGGCCTCATTTTAAGGAGGGGTGGCTGAGTCAGAGCACGCATTTACCAGACGTTAATTCATCCCAATCAGTCCTCTTAGATCCTTCAGGAAAAAAAGTCGCCATATTTTCTCTCTCACCACACTGCTAGGGTCAGCCCTAGGATAAGTGGGCAAGAATCTCCTGCCATGAGGCCCAGCATCCGTAGCTGGTGTACCCCCACTGCTTCATCTTATGATGGTGCGATCAAGCGTAATTAGCTTTCAAGGATATTTCTAGTAAATCTTGATATGTTAGAAAATGCTTTTCAATAAGAGCACAGACAATATTACCTTGTTTCAGGAAACTGTAGCCATCATCAATCATTCCATCTGACAGATGCTCAGTTAACATATCTTGAAGTTCAATAAGTTTTTTAAATGTAACTAGCAATTTTTCTCCCTATTCATGCTTTGAAAATGTGTGGTACTATTGCAGTGTCTAGCAGCAGTATATAATTCATATACAGGATATTGGAAATGTTTATAACTATTAATTGTTTCCTTGGAGTAGACATATGACAGTATTCTGCTTTTCAAATAAGATTTACAGTATTCCGTCTCACCATATTAAGCCAGATAAATTCATGACTCCAAAACCTAAACTTATCTACTTAAACTTTATAGGAATCATGAGGGTACTGCCACAACAATTAATTTTTAAAGGAAGTTACCAGTATATCTTGAATTACTAAGTAAAAATGACATAAAAATAAGAATACTGCACTGACAATTTTTCCTTGTTCCAGGAGACTATAGCCATCGTCTACCATTCCACTTGACAGATGTTCAGTTAACATTAACTGGAGGTTCAACAAGTAGTTTAAGTGTAAGTGGTGGTACTTCTCCCTACACACAACCTTCAAGACAAAGATGCCACTGTCCAAACTGTGGAAGAGTATTAAGTCAACGAAGGTGAGTTAAATATTATTTATCAATATATCTAGCCATTACCAGCAAGGATGTGATGAAAGTAAATAATCATTTATTCACAAAACATATACTTTCAATCTAGCCATTTTGTGAATTCTGTATTCATGATATTGTATCATTTGTTCATATCATTTTTAATTTAATATTAATGTTTTCATATCGATCTGAAACTAAAAAGAAAAAAAAAACTGACAAGAGTAAGCTTTTGAGCTTATGTGTAAAGTTTATAAATATATGACCATAAAATAATTATTAACTGACAACAGTGTTAATCGCTTTACATTTCTGCTTGGCTAGAAATCCAAGCAATCACCACTGATTAACTGGAAAACTTACCAAAAGAGGGCTTTCAAAGCAGTATAACAGTTGCATGGTATCAAAATTGAAAAAAAATGGTCAAATTAAATAATCTTCTGATATATATAGGAGTACAAAAGGTCAACAAAGATGGGCTATATCTAAGACATTATGAAGATTGTACTAGAGAATCATGAATTTACAGCACAGAATAAGGGAAAGTGCCCAAAAATAATATGTATATATTGTACACTTTTCTTATCTGAAAAGATGAGTCTCAGCATGAGCTTCTTAAAAAAGATGTAGATGCCAAAATGCTCTGAAAGTTCAAATGCTGAATGCATACTCTGGATTCATGCTCTGATTGGAAATACTCTACTATGCAACAGGTGACTGTGGACTGTTAGTCTTCTGTCACCTTATTTATATGATATACAATTTATATGTTATGGTTCTGGAATAACAGATATGAGAAATTTTCTTAAACTTCCCTGCTACAAATGGATAATACTGTTTTCTTTTAACAACTGGAATGATATTTGTCTCTGCATACAATTCTGTGAATATTCCATTGCATAAAATGATGAGTATCTGATACTGCTGCTGAACTGCAATGTTATTTCTTATGGTCAGAGCTCTGAGAATCTGAAGAAAAAAAAGTAAAGATTCTTTCATCTGTCTTTGAATACCTTTGGATTACCTTTTCATCCATTTGGCCTCTCAAAATTTTGTTCTCTAGCTAAACTCATTTATCCTGCACCATGCCCACATCCTCTGGAGAATGAATACAAGTCTCATATACACTACTGTTTTAGGAGATGACTGAGGGGGATGATGGATTAGATGGATGAAATAGAGAAAAGATAGCAGAACAGCACTCCTTTATCAAATCTTTTTGTATGTTTGTGGCCAGTGCACCAGAAAATTAATCTATGATATACATTGCTGGTTACGGTGCTTGTCTTAGTATCATGGTAAAATGACGAGTATACTGTATGTAGTAAGTAATATACAGTCATTCGCGTGAGGAAATTGAACTAAAGAGATTAAACTCCAGGTGAGCACAGTATCTTGTATTCAATTAAGTATTGTTATTGCTTGTTACACTGAATATTTATTTTAAAAGTATGTCTGTGACTAAGGTATTTTGGTCTGCACTATAATTAATTTGAATATTATCAAAAGATAAATCTGGTCTAAGTGTGAACTTTAAGACCATGCTTTTTTGTCATGAAAGAGGTACTTGTTTTAATCTCCCAAATAACATTCTATAACAACTGTCTTTGACAGGAACTTGAAACAACATTTAGTTACCACGCACAAGATGACGCCAGATGAAGCAACGGTCATTGTAAAGCGATACAACTTTGAGCTGCTTGTAGAAGAACCATTAATTCAGCCTTTACCCCAAGCTCCATTCCCCTCACTTCCTCCAATTCACTCTCCTCCTTTACCTCTGTTACCAAATTTACCACCGTCATCCCCACAACAAATCTTTCTACCACCAAGGAGTCCACTTTCATCTTAAGCTGTTGTGAGTTTAGTTATCTTACTTGGATTTACCTTTTGTACTTGTTCGCAAATTATAGGTATGTAGAATATATTCCTTTCTAATGTAATTCTGTCTAAACAAGTAAGTTAGCATAGTATGACAAAAGTACTAAAGTGCTCAGTATGCCAAATGCTTTCTGTTATAAGCTATAAAAATAGACTTTTTCATGGCTGTGTGTATATATATATATATATATATATATATATATATATATATATATATATATATATATATATATATATATATATATATATATATATATATATATATATATATATATATATATATATATATATATATATATATATATACCAAAGCCATAATCCCCCTTATAAGGGGGGTGGCTGAGTCAAAGAAAATACTTTGACATTTTGTTGGAAGTAAATACAGAGGAGGGGACTGCCAGTCCCCTCGCTTCGCCCCATTCTGTCAACTTTTACGACACGCAGGGGAACGTGGAGGAAGTATTCTTACCCCCCTTCCTCAGGGGGAACTATGTAAAATAAAACATTGAAATTCGCATTCTTCGATATATATATATATATATATATATATATATATATATATATATATATATATATATATATATATATATATATATATATATATATATATATATATATATATATATATATATATATATATATTGTTCTGGTTTTACGTCACGGACTCCTTTTTCTACCAAGGGCTAGGACGGTTACCTTCTTGCGAAGGACTTGTTTTGGCAGATGTAATCGTTACCCTGAGTGCATGCCTTTGCTAACCTCTGACCGTGACGGGGCAAGAACCCTCGACCTGACACCTCAGAGTCGCGGACGCTACCGCTTGAGCCACAGTGACTAATATATATATATATATATATATATATATATATATATATATATATATATATATATATATATATATATATATATATATATATATATATATATCCCAACCTATGTAAACAATAAACCATCAAAAACATAGAAAAATATTCTATATTTCTAATGATTCTAAAAAAAATTACTAAAACTGATATTAATACTATTCCTAAACTTTAAAATTAACATTTTAATATGCAGGTACTGTATAATAAAACAACACTTATACGTATACATAAAAATATCTGTACTGTATTACACTATAATATTACTGTATAGTACAAAACTGTATGTATACTGTACTGTGGTTTGCTTGCATAGTGAGGGAGAGACAAGCTTATTAGGAGGAACCTGGAGAGGTAGCTGCTGAGGAGATAGGGGCAGGTGAGTGAAGAGGTTTAAGAACATTTAATACATTATCTATAGAAGAAAAGTTGCACTGTACATACTGTATTGCAAATTCTCATTGTAAGATTATAAAACACTTTTATAAACTCAGAAAATATTACACTACAACAAAATAAGTTTCTTTGTAAAATTGTAAAACACACTTATAAACAAAAATATTACACTACAACAAAATAAGTTCTCATTGTAAAATTATAAAACACCCCTATATATATAATAATATTACACTATAACAAAGCTGTAGGTACTGTATTGCTTACTTTTACAGTGCTCATGTGGTGTGCTTGCATAGGGAGTGTGAGACTGGCTTATTAGAGGAACCTAGAGAGGCAATTGCTGAGGAGACTGGTGCAAGTGAGTCTGGAGAGGCAAAAGAACTTTCAATTCATAATCTATAGAAATACACTGTACTGTACATACTGTATTATAAGTTGTGATTGTAAGATTATAAAACACTTATATACATAAAAAATATTACACTACAACAAAATTTCTCATTGTAAAATTATTAAAAATAATTATAAATTTAAAAATATTACACTAGAAAGAAACAAGATCTCATTGTAAGATAATGAAACACACTTATAAACATAAAAATATTACACTATCACAAAACTGTAGGTATTGATTACTTTTACTGTGCTCCTGTGGTGTGCTTGCATAGGGAGGCAGAGACTTGGTCACGGATGCGATCTTTGTCTTTGATGATCATGGCCAAGGTCATACAGGCTAATCCAAGATTGCGGCCAATATTCGTAGAAGATTCTCCGTTTTCAGCACGGTTTGCCACTTCAATTTTAATTTCCATAGTCATGGCTTTTCTTTTCTTAGTGGCACTGCCATCAGAACCATCACTAACAAGCTTGCGATGCATAGTAAAGTCAGTAATGAGCGAACACCTTGAGAGAGCAGACAAAAGCACTAGACATAATGTGGCAGGCAGGAATAAACTGAGTGGTGGTCCTTCTCCTGCTTCTAATGCTGTATGACATTGTATTCTTACTCTACGCTCACCAAACTATTTCGAATAAAATCTTATTTACAGCTATATGTTTGGTATTTTTTCTTTTTAAATCAATATAATATTTCAATATAACGAACTGTATATAAAAAACTGAATAAATAAAGCCATTAACTTGATAAATACGAATTCAGCAGTGCTGCTAGCTGTGCATTCGAATGTAAATAAAATCATATTTATAGCTATGTGTTTGGTATTTTTTCTATTTAAATTCATTTTAATATTTCAGGATAACTGTATATAAAAATGTAAATAAATAAAGCCAGTTACTTGATAAATACGAATGCAGAACCCCTGTGTGTACATCTTTTAACAGACAACTCATCAGCCTACAACTTTTTAGGATGCCTTTGTAATAGCTCCACATATTATAGCAGCTACCTTTGTATTTATGTGTACAGTATTTCGATTAAAATCGTATTTACAGCTGTTTGGTATTTTTCTTTTTAAATTAAATATTATCAAATATATAAACAACTAAATAAATTAAGCCATTAATTTGATAAATATGAATACGGCAGTGCTGCTACCTGTGTATTTTGTGTGTATTTCGAATAAATTTGATTTTACTGCTATGTGTGTTTTTTTTTTTATTCAATATAATCCTACAATATAAGCAAATATATAAAAATATAAATGAATAAAGCCATTAACTTGATAAATATGAATGCAACAGTGCTGCTAGCTGTGTATTCCTCCGCCGCTCTCACAGACTATTTTGGCGCGTGGTTTTAATTTACCACACCGGCCAGGTGGATTGAAAATTTATTTATTAATACTTTATTTATATTTTGGCCTTTGTCGTAACGACGTAACTCGGATCGACGTTGTACGGGTACTACTGTGTATATATATATATATATATATATATATATATATATATATATATATATATATATATATATATATATATATATATATATATATATATATATACAGTAGGTACCTGCTGTATATAATATATATATATTATATATATATATATATATATATATATATATATATATATATATATATATATATATATATATATATATATATATATATATATATATATATATATATATATATATATATATATATATATATATATATATATATATATATATATATATATATATATATATATATATATATATATATATATATATATATATATATATATATATATATATATATATATATATATATATATATATATATATATATATATACCTCTTGGAACAACGCGAGGATAGATTCTCAAAATTCACGGGTAATATAAATTAAGTGTAATGTAGAGTCAATTTCCATAAGGAATAATGATAATAGGCATAAATACGTTCCACACCTGTACATAAACACACTATGCCAAAGATATAAGATAAGTAAAGCATATTTTATAAGTACATAACAAAGCTGAAAGACCTGTTTTTAAGCGCAATAACTTGTTCAAGGCTAGCCTTCCGGTAATGTGGAGATCAAATCCAAAGGCTTAGGTCACACGGATTTTATTCTTAGAGTGGTTGATTGAAGTGTTCCTCCAGTTTTAAAGAAATATCTTGAGGAAACTGGTGTACCCCTAAGTGTCTCCTCATAATGGATAATGCTCCTGCCCATCCTCCAGGTGTGGAAGAAGACCTTGCTCTACAGTATGACTATTGAAGTCAAATTTCTGCCTCCCAACACCACTCCTCTCCTCCAGCCCATGGACCAGCAGGTAATTTCTAATTTTAAAAAGTTGTATACAAGGGTCTTTTTGCCAATTGTTTCCAGGTCACAAATGACTTGGATTTGACCCTTCTTGATTTCTGGAAATACTGCTTTAATATCCTCCACTGCATTGGCGTCATTGAGAAAGCATGGAAGTAGGTCCCATATTGCTCGTTGAACGCTGCCTGCTTCATGCAGGAGTTAGCTATAAAAATTATGAATCAAATTGTGGCCACGGGCAAAAGTTTGGGCTTGGAAGTCAATGAGGAGGATGTTGAGGAGCTGGTTGAGGACCACAAAGAACTTACCACAAATTAAATAATTGAGTCGCAACGTGAACAGGTGAAGATTCTCCAAGGGGAGCAGTCAAAGGAGGAGAGGTATGATAGGGTAAAGGTGTCCAGTGAAGAATTTAAATATATTTTTAGTAAGTGGATTGATGTGTAGGCTTTTATTGAGAATAATCACCCAGATAAAACGTTGGGCAATAGAGTAGTGAACATGGTAAATGACAATGCGATGTGTATATTTTGAAAAATTTACCAACTAAGAAAAGAGACAAATTTCTCTGGATCGTTTCCTTGTGCCAGTAGACAGAGAAGCAGCTTCCATATAAGAAAAGAGAGAAAACAGCAGAAATACAGCCTAACATTTTTATGGAAGGAGAGTCACTTTCCAAAAATTAGTCCCCCTCCTCCTCCTCCACCACTATCCACGTATGCTTGCAACAGTCAACCACAAAGGTAAATGCAGTACTGTTTCTTACCTTCAATATTTTTTTCTTACCTACAATATTTGTTCCTGACCTATTTCTTATTAGTGAGAGAATGAGAAAACTTTTTCTAAGCATTGGACTCTGATATTTTATACTGGGTACCAACTAGTGTATACTGTACACCTGAATATGTACATGTTTTATTTGAGTAAAGTCTTTCTATTATTAATGTAATCTTCCTTTTACAGATGAAATACATTTAACCTGTATTATATTTCATGTTTATATTGACTAGAAAAATTTTAAAATGAATATTTTTTGTGACTAGGAATGGATTAATTGAATTTATATGCTTTTCAATGGGAAAAATAAATCCAACCAACCCAAGAAGAGGTTTTAGGAACGGATTAAATTCGTGGGTTGGGGGCACTACTGTGTGTATATATATATATATATATATATATATATATATATATATATATATATATATATATATATATATATATATATATATATATATATATATATATATATATATATATATATATATGACATGAATATAAAGTAATGAAATGAAACATTAAACATAATGAGAACAATTCCTTACCTTTTCTTCTGTGGTTGGGAGGAGCATTGCAAGAGCGAGAGAGACAGGCTTATTGGAAGGAGGAAGCTGGAGAGCCAGGAAAGCCTGCAGCAGATGCTGGAGACACTGGGGCAGGTGAGTGTGGAGAAGCAGGAGAACCTGCAGCAGGTGCTGGAGATGCTGGGTCAGGTGAGTGTGGTGAGGCAGGTAAGTGTGGAGAGGCAGGTGAGTTTGGAGAGACAGCTGAGTAGTGGGTACAGGATCTGTTAATGACCTCTCTACCTTCTTGAAGAAACGTTCCAGGCAAGTCTGGAAGGATGCCCTCTTCTTCTACTTTCAGATTTCCTTGCAACAATGCAGGCAATCCTTGACCCTTCTTGCGACCTTAGTGGACCTGGCAGTGTTGGGGTCCTCAGCCTTAAACTTTGCCAACCCTTCCTCTATCAGGGTAAAACCTTCCAAGCCCTTGCTTGTAAATCTCTTGGGCTCTTGGGTTGGCATTTCTTCCTCTTCTTTATTTATCTGCTTTTCCAGTTGAATGAGGTCTTCAGCAGATAACTCCTCTCCATGAGATTCCAGCTGCTCTGTGACATCATCAGCCTCCACCCCCAAATTAAGCTGCTTACTCGGGGCAAAAACGTTCTTGGTGACAGCTTCAACTGTTTCCTTAGAGCCATAAAAGTCATTCACAAACTGGGGTTTTTCATCCTTACCCCATTCAAGTTCTGCTTAACTTTTTCCCAAGAATCAGCAATAATCTTGACAACTTGAAAAATGTAATATTTCCAAAATTGCTTGAGAATCAATGCCTTGTACTTTTCAGTTGCCCTGAGAGCCATAGCGATTGTTCTTCAGAGGTAATATGCCTTGAAGGCGGCAATGACACCCTTATCCTTTGGCTGTAACAGGGCAGTGGTATTACGTTGAAGGTGAACCACCTTGACATTTGGATGAAAGTCATCCAAATGAGGAGGGTGACCAGGGGCATTGTCCAGCTCTAGCTCCACTTCTGGCAAAAACTAGTTGCTGAACCACATTTCGAAAATTTGCAGTGTTACTCAAGCGTTCTTGTTCAACTTCCAGATGACAGGCAATTAACCCTTCCAAATGCCCTTGAGTGTCCTTGGATTTTCTGTCAAATACACCAATGAGAGCTTCAGCTTGTAGTCACCTGCAGCATTAGCCCCCCAAAAGCAATGTCAATCTCTCCTTGCTAGCTTTATGGCCCGGTACTTTCTTCCCCTCCTTGGCGTTATACTTACTACCAGGCATGCACTTCCAGAATAAGCTGAACTCATCCACACTAAACACATGTGCAGCACAGTAACCCCCTTCCCTAATTATCTCAGTTTATGCACTAGGAAAATCACTTGCTGCTTTCTCATCACCACTAGCAGCTTCACCTTGCACCCTAAGGTTATGCAAATTAGCATGAGTCTTAAGCCACATAAACCAACCCTTACTAGCCACAAACTCTTCACTTTCACTCCCTTCCCCCTGTCCCCTTTTCACGGCCTTAAACAATCTTTTATCTTTCTCCTGAATTAAAAGAAGGATTACTGGGATACGCCGTACATGCTGGTCATCCAGCCAAAGTAGTAGTAATATTTCCATCTCGGTTGTTAGGCCACTACGCTGCTTAGTAATCACAGTGGACTTCATAGCAGCAGAACCTTTCACATATGCAAGGATGCTATCTTTATCCTTGACAATATTTGCCACGGTCGAATGGCTTAACCCCATTAACCGGCCAATGTTGGTAGTTGTCTCCCTTTTTCAAGTATTTCACTATCTCTAGTTTCACTTCCATGGTGATGGCTTTACTTTTCTTTGAAGCATTGCCATCAGAAGAATCTAATTTTATGCTTGGGAGACATAATAGAGGCCAAAATTTATATAAAAAAAAAAGAAAGCAAAACAAACTAAAGAGTGAATAAGCACAATAACAAAATGACGTACGAGGGGGAACAGGGCATCGTGTCCTCCTCAGTCTAATGCCACGTGGTGACGTATTCTTTCGCCGCGCTCAACAAACTGTTCCTGCCCGAAGTTCATATTTACGACACAAACCACATAGGTCAAAACATGGATTTCTTAATAATTTATGGGCAATTCATTGTAAGCACAAAACGTTGTAGGTTGAGAACCTTGTAAACCGAGTACCCCCTGTGTGTCTATATATATATATATATATATATATATATATATATATATATATATATATATATATATATATAGAGAGAGAGAGAGAGAGAGAGAGAGAGAGAGAGAGAGAGAGAGAGAGAGAGAGAGAGAGAGAGAGAGAGAGAGAGAGAGAGAGTAATCCCTCGCTATATCATGATTCACCTACCGCGAATTCAGTGCATCGCGGATTTTTTTGGAAAAAATAAAAAATAAAAAATAATATATATATATATATATATATATATATATATATATATATATATATATATATATATATATATATATATATATATATATATATATATATATATATATATATATATATATATATATATATATATATATATATATATATATATATATATATATATATGATTGTGACACCAGGACGGGCTAAAAAATAATAAAATAAAACAGCCTTTGTCAGGCCTGGGCACGAAGAAATCATAAAGTAAAGAGAAACAGCGATGCAGAGTGTAATGACCTGTCAGATGTGAAGGGATTATAAAAGATGTGTACTGAATATCCAAGAATATTCAGTGTAGCTGGTGCCATGAGCCAACCTACTACTGGATACACGTTTATATTATATCGCAGATTTTCTGGGTATATGCTATTTTTGAGTACGAAGATGCAAACGTTTTGCCGCCTCCATGTCAGCTGGTGCACCCTCGCACGCTTTTTCCCTGACGATGTTATATTGAAAGTTTGTTGCTGTTTGTTCTTAATGCTTTTTATCAATTTTCTTCATAATATTCGATCGCATTAAGCGGTAGAAGAGGAGGAGGATGCCGGAGAACGAACCTCTAACCAAAACGTTTTGCTGCTTCTGTATCAGCTGATGCTTATCACTATTCAGGCACAATATTTTACTCATAAAATATTTATTTACTCACCCTATTTGGGGTTTATCTTATTTTCAAGATTATAGTATTATTAATATTCCTTGGTTCTAAACATTATTCTATCTTCTTTACATATCGACCATGTTGCACGAAATCTTAAGGTAAACAAAGTCAGCTGAGATTAAAATAAAACTATACAATTCGTTACAAAGAAAACGTATATCGTACTGTAGTAGATTACTTCTCACTCTATGACTCTTATTTTCACCTGAGTTTCTAATATTTTATTATTGTCTTGATAGCGTGGTCGGTGATAACAGATTAGCATCTTCTCTATAGGCGTTTATTCTAATGTACAAACACTTAATTAATTCCTTAGAGCTCCGGTTCCTATAGTTCCTGTCACTATCAATTCCCTAAGTTGTGAATGTGACTTCTGCCCCTGGCAAAGGCTGATCTCTAACTAAGTGGGCTCTTTTGCTAGTCCTGGAGGTCGGCGGGTATCAAGTGCATCACTGCCATCTGGCAATTATAGGCATCTATGAAATGCCGTGTGAGGCTATAGGCATCTATGATATACCTTACGACACCCCCCACCACCAAACTGAAATATCTCCAATATTTCGGACTAAGCATAACTACTTTTATGAGAGCCTTATAATTTTCTAACTATCATTATTTTCCAAAAACCGGGCAGAACTACCTAAGGAACTACCTTATGAAACTATTACAATCTCAAACAAATATCTAAACAGATTTACAGTAATATCAAAATTACTATGCAAAAGGCTGACAGAGAAAAATATGTTCTTTATAATAAGCATTGTAATTAAAATAAAAAAATCAGAGATTAAGTATTCACAATTGCAATCTATAGCTAGTAAGCATTGGCAAAATGATTTAAGAACAAAGCTAATTAAGCTATTTCATTAATAAAAAAGTACACAATACATTTGGACATGATATATGCAAGTACAAAACATTTGTCATGTTGTGAAAAGAGTTAAAAACATTCACAATTACAATATGTAATTACTATTCAAGGACAAACTGATAGGAGAACTCAATGAACACAAAGATTAAATCATGACTTAAAACAAAGATAATATTTAAACAAAAAAACAACTTATTATGATTTTTGGAAATTGTAACATTTAACTCATGTTGTATTGAGAAAAAAAAATAGAATTCAACATGCATAATTGATCAATGACACTTATTCTAATAAACTTAAATCTAAGGGAGACTCTGAGGCTATGACGCTTAAAATTATCTTAAAACTAGAAAAAAAAAGAAATGACAATACAGTATTTGGTCTTCGACAACTCGAGGTCAAAGACGGTGGGGACTTTTTCTTTTCCATTTTTTATCAGTTCAGATATGTGGGGGAAAATACTTTGTTACTTAACTAATAAGGGATTTTCCATACCCTTTCTTTTTTTCTTTTTTCACTAAAGTTATTATATGTATGGGGATTTTTTCTTTCCCATTTTTATCTTTAATTTTTTGGGGTTTTCATTTCCCCAGCCCCTCACTTACTCATCATTGCTAGGTCTTACAATATCACTTTTAATTTCCCGGGACCTTCGCCTGACAACTTTGAGGTAGGTCCGTGTTGTAACACATACCACGAATCCTCTTTTTTTATTCTGGAGACTGGCCGGACAAAGGGAAGGCGTTGATGCATCAACCGGAACCCCTCCCAACTGCTTTCATGCGACTCTTGAGGTGGTCCTATACTATACCATGTCTCACGCCCCTCCTCAACGAGGCGCATCTCCCTTCAATAGCTGAAAAATACAAACATAGCCTGAAGGAGATTCTAAGGCAGGAAATTAGAGCCTAATGTTGCTAATACAAATGCAGAAAGAATACATATGACCTCTGGGTACAAACAATGGCCATATGTTTTGGATTCAGAGGGTATACTTTGCCTTCCTGCATCTGCAAGCGCTAGCAATCTCTTCCATGGGCAAAAGGGACTGGTTTGTGAAAATAAAATTTGAAAATTGCAGGTCGGGGCTACCTGAAAATAGGGCGGTAATGGAAAGTATGTGTCTACACCATTAGATTATTATTCCAAGATACTTAGGACTTAGCTGAGTTACTGATACATAACATTAGTCTACTATAGATATCAAAAAGAAAAGTCATTAAATGCTGAGAACAGCCACTAAAGAAATACTCTTATTAGCAGTGACTACAGTAACATAAAAGCATGAAGTCAAGATAAAAAAATGCAAATCATATGGTTACTGCTGATAGCATTTACTAAAATAATAATTATGCAAAAGGCCATGGAGTGATAGCAACAATAACAGCCAACATAATATTAACAATACTAATAATCATGGTCATAATAAGAATAATAAAAATGAGATAAAAAAATACTAAATCAGGAATAGCAGTATATATACAATTGAGACTGGCATTTTGAAGGAAGAACAGAGTTCTGTAGTTATATTTCCTAATAATGCTCATTTTAACACAGTCTCTTTGGGTATTCGAATTTCTGCAGTCATAATATATATATATATATATATATATATATATATATATATATATATATATATATATATATATATATATATATATATATATATATATATATATATATATATATATATATATATATATATATATATATATATATATATATATATATATATATATATATATATATATATATATATATATATATATATATATATATATATATATATATATATATATATATATATATATATATATATATATATATATATATATATATATATATATATATATATATATATATATATATATATATATATATATATATATATATATAGTCATGAACTCTCTGGTTGCCCAATTTTTTCAGTGGGAGCTTATCTATTTTCCTAATACAGTTGCAATATGTGGCAGAAAAACTCATATAATAATCAGTTCAACTGATGTCTTATCAGTATTTATGCAGTATCAGCATGCAAAAAACTCATCAACTAAAATAAAACTTGGGCACATTTATCATCTAGAAAATTTGTAAAGGAATCTAAAAGAATCAATGATCATAATACCCTGTCAACATAGAGGAATAACATGGTTCAGTATGTAAAGGGTAAAAGAGGAGAGAGAGAGAGAATTTATTTTTTTCTAAAAAAAAAAATTTAATTTCTGCTTATATTGCCCTTTTTATGACTTGACTTTCTGCCCAAACTATACAAGGGGACAGAGCGCAACTGCAATCATTTTCTAGGGTCTAAATAAGAATAGAAACAAAATAACTTGGTGTACAACTGCAGAAACATCGAAGCATAAATCCATTCTTTTTCTGTTTAACATTGCAAATGACTTTACTGAAATGAGCATACACATCCTTGTCTATTATGACAATCTTTTCTCTTTCTATAAATCAGAGGGTTGAGTTGAAGCACACACTCACTATAAATCAATATACCTCTGTTGAAATTAAAAAATACTACAATCATATGTGATAATTATATTTAATAAAATATGAAACTCTTGGAAGCTTAACAAGAATTGTAAATTAACAATATTCTACACTAAAGCTGATATCTCAAGAGAATTTTCTTATTTTTATTTATTTATCTCTACTACTATCAACAAAATTACGATTATCTTAATTAGCTCAATTGTAATTACAAATTTCATGACAATGATAGTAATTAACAATAATTAACTCCAGATAAGTTTTTCAAAATCTTTTTTTTTAATTACAATATATTAAAGGGATAAAGATATTAAAGGTGGTTCAACACAAAAAAAATATAAAAAAAACGTATCTGAAAAGAATATAAAAAGTTTGTCTCTGTGTATGCAGTAATAAAATTAAAAAATAATATTTCATTTGCAACATTAAAGAATGCATTTGACTTAAGTTTCATAATCTCTTAAGGAGTTGTACATGAAAAATTATATATATATATATATATATATATATATATATATATATATATATATATATATATATATATATATATATATATATATATATATATATATATATATATATATATATATATATATATATATTCTTCTACTAACTCAAATTTGAATTTTTTCGAATGACTATTCAACAGAATTGCCTCAGGAGACAGGGGAGAGTTATACATTTTTCTCCTATTCATACTTAAAATCGGGTAGGTACTTAACTAACTTCTTTTTTACTCTCTTTCCTTTTCCAACCCAAGAATACTGCTCAATATCTGTCTTCTGGACTTCAAATGGCTAGCTTTTGCGAGGCATTTTGCATGTAAGCGCTGTTCCTCCCCTGTCTCTTCGGTTTCTGGATCAACTTCATCTCTTTCAAATACAGAAAACGGCTGTTTGACATTCTTGTTGTCATTTCTTGTGAGTTTACACTCTCTCCTTCATGACCAAGCTGAAATAAGTGTGACAAACATTCTCATGGCTAACACTTCAGTTTTATTTTACTTATTTAGCATATTTTTTCGGGCAAATAATGTATCTACAGCAGCTGGAAAGAAAAATAAAGAATCATTTATAGATTCACGTCCTTTATCACTTCATATCTATCTTGGAATTCTCGAAAATCGAATAATAATCTCGTTGGTGGAGTAGGTGATGAAACAAAAATAAAATTAAATCTGCATCCCAACCATATCTGGGCAGGTGGAGAATCACTTTCTCAAAAATATCCCTAAATAGCTACCGCAACAGCTACATCACCTCCCATAAAAATACAATGATATGGCCGGATAAAGACACAGTGGTGCAGGGGAAGAATCCTTGCAGACTCTCCCCATAGTTGTAGTAGAGTGAGAAGTACTCTACTACAGTACTACACACGGGAAACTTAAATGAATTATATATATATAATATATACTGTATATATATATTCTCTACACGCTATTGCTCTGACGATATTATATCAAAAGTTTGTTTGCTGTTTGTTCTTAATGCTTTATTTTGAGTTTCTTCATAATATTCGATCGCATTAAGCGGTAGAAGATGAGGAGGATGCGGGAGAATGAACCTCTATCTGCAAATGTTTTGGAGCTTCCGTATCAGCTGATACACCATTGCACGCTCTTTCCCTGATGATATTATATCGCAAGTTTTGTTTGCTGTTTGTTCTTAATGCTTTTTTCAATTCTCTTCATAATATTCGATCGCATTAAGAGGTAGAAGAGGAGGAGGATGTGGGAGAACGAACCTCTATCTGCAAACGTTTTGGTGCTTCCGTAGCAGCTGATACACCCTCACACGCTATTTTCCTGACGATATTATATCAAAAGTTTGTTTGCTGTTTGTTCTTAATGCTTTTTTTCAATTCTCTTCATGATATTCGATCGCATTAAGCGGTAGAAGAGGAGGAGGATGCGGGAGAACGAACCTCTATCTGCAAACGTTTTGGTGCTTCCGTATCAGCTGATGCACCCTCACACGCTATGTCCCTGATGATATTATATCGCAAGTTTGTTTGCTGCTTGTTCTTAATACTTTTTTCAATTCTCTTCATAATACTCGATCCGTGAAATTGGAAGAACGCCCCTAAAAAATAATAGTAAAAAAATACGAAGTTCGCGAATAATGCCCATGCAAAAAAATTCGAAAATAAAATTTTCATTTTAGTAGATAATCGACTGCTTAGGAGGCACTTTTCCGCCATGCTCCTCCTCTTCTACCGCTTATTACAATCGGATATTTTGAAGATAATGGAAAAAAAAGCATTAAGAACAAACAACAATCACACTTGCGATATAATATCGTCAGGGAAATAGTGTGCGAGGGTGCATCAGCTGATACTGAGGCAGCAAAACGTTTGCAGATAGAGGTTCGTTCTTCCGCATCCTCCTGCTCTTCTACCGCTTAATGCAATCGAATATTATGAAGTGAATTGAAAAAAAGCTCTGAGAACAAACAGCAAACAAACTTTCAATATAATATCGTCAGGGAAATAGCGTGTAGAGAATATACATATTTCATTTAAGTTTCCCATGTACAGTATGATATACGTTTTCTTTGTAACGAATTGTATAGTTTTTTATTTATCTCAGGTGACTTTGTTCACGTTAAGATTTCGTGCAGCATGGTCGATATGTAAAGAAGATAGAATAATGTTTAGAACCAAGGAATATTAATAATACTATAATCTTGAAAATTAGATAAACCCCAAATAGGGTTAGTAAATAAATATTTCATGAGTAAGATATTGTGCCTGAATAGTGATAAGTATCAGCTGATACAGAAGCGGCAAAACGTTTACCGAAAGAGGTTCATTCTTCTGCATCCTCCTCCTCTTCTACCACTTAATGTGATCAAATATTATGAAGAGAATTGAAAAAACATTAAGAACGAACAGCAAACAAACTTTTGATATATCGTCAGGAAAATAGCGTGCGAGGGTGTACCAGCTGATACAGAGTTGGCAAAACATTTGTATCCTCGTGCTCGCCGCCACCATGCACGTCCCAGTGTATGCCTGTTGCCCACCGCATAATAGAGTGCATTAATTTGTTTACTGTACAGTAAATATGTATATCTTTTATACTGTACACTATTTGCATGTTAATTTAAATAATTACAGGTCTTTCTGCTTTGTTATGTACTTATAAAATATGTTTTACTTATCTTATATCTTTGGTATAGTGTGTCTATGTACGGTTTTGAAACGTATCTATGCCCATTATCATTGTTTCTTATGGAAAGTGACTCGTTAAATTAGGCGAAAAAATTACATTGTTCTTTTTCTTTCTTCTTTTTCTTCTCAAAAAAAAAAATATACATATATATATATTTTTTTTTTAGGAAAAAAAAAAAATAAAAAAGAAAGAAAGAAAGAAAGAAAAAAAGAGAGAGAGAGACTCTCTCTCTCTTCTCTCTCTCTCTCTCTCTCTCTCTCTCTCTCCTCTATATATATATATATATATATATATATATATATATATATATATATATATATATATATATATATATATATATATATATATATATATATATATATATATATATATATATATATATATATATATATATATATATATATACAAGTGTGGTTTAAATTTACCACACCAGCCAGATAGGTAGAAAAATTAATTTATTAATACTTTATTAGTTATTTTATAGACTTTGTCGTAACAGTGAAATGATGTAATTCGGATCGACGTTATACAAGGACCTACTGTGTGTATATATATATATATATATATATATATATATATATATATATATATATATATATATATATATATATATATATATATATATATATATATATATATATATATATATATATACTAATGCCATATTCCCCCTTATAAGGGGGGTGGCAGAATCAAAGAAAAAACTTTGACATTTTGTAAGAAGTAAATACAGAGGAGGGGATCCCCAGTCCCCACGCTCTGCCTCATTTAGTTGATTTTTACAATATGCAGGGGAACACGGAGGAAGTACTCTTACCCTCTCCCTTAGGGGAAGTATATATATATATATATATATATATATATATATATATATATATATATATATATATATATATATATATATATATATATATATATATATATATATATATATATATATATATATATATATATATATATATATATATATATACAGTAGGACCTTGTATAATGTCGATCAGAGTTACGTCATTTCACCGTTACAACAAAGGCCAAAATATAATTTTTCGACCCACCTGGCTGGTGCTTTAAATTCAAACCATGCACCAAAATAGTTTGTGAGACTGGCAGAGGAATACACGGCTAGCAGCCTTGCTGTATTAAATGGCTTTATTTATTTATTTTTATATATATTTGGTTATAAAGGTTTATATTGAATTAGAAAAAAAACGAACACAAAGCTGTAAATACGATTTTATTCGAAATTCACACGAATATGCAGCTAGCAGCACTTCTTTATTCATATTTATCAAGTTAGTGGCTCATTTATTTATTAGTTTATATATTTTATTATATTGAATTTAAAAAGAAAAATACCAAACACATAGCTGTAAATATGACATTATTCAAAATACACAAAAATACAAAGGTAGCTGTCATAATATGTGGAGCCGTTACAGAGGAATCCTATAAAGTTTCAGACTGATGAGTTGTCTGTTAAAAAATGTACACACAGCTGTCCTGCATTCGTATTTATCAAGTTAATGACTTTATTTATTTATTTTTTATATACAGTGTTTGGTTATATTGACAAATTATATTGAAATTGAAAAAAACAAACAAACACATAGCTATATATACGATTTTATTTGAAATAGTTTGGTGAGCGTAGAGTAAGTATACGATGTCATGTGGTATTAGAAGCAAGAGAAGGACCACCGCTCAGTTTATTCCCGCCCGCCATACTGTGCCTAGTGCTTTCGGCTACTCTCTCGTTGTGTTCGCTCATTATTGACTTTACTATGCCTCCCAAACTGGTTAGTGATAGTTTTGATGGCAGTGCTACTAGGTAAAGAAAAGCCATCACTATGGAAATTAAAATTGAGTGGCAAAACGTGCTGAAAAGGGAGAATCTTCTATGAATATTGGCCACAATCTCGGATTAGCCTGTATGACCTTGGCCATGATCATCAAAGACAATGATCGCATCCGTGACCAAATACTCTTCCTCTATGCAAGCTCACCATATGAGGACAGTAAAAATAAGCATTACCTACAAATTTGTTGTAGTGTAATATTTTTATGTTTATAAGTGTGTTTTATTTTCTTACAATGAGAACTTATTTTATTGTAGTGTAATATTTTTAAGTTTATAAGTATGTTTTATACTTTTACAATAACTTATTTTGTTGTAGTGTAACAATTTGTATGTTTATAAGAGTGTTTTATAATCTTACAATGAGAACTTATAATACAGTATGTACATTACAATTTTTTTTTCTATAGATTATGTATTGAATGTTCTTTTGCCTCTCCAGACTCACCTGCCCCAGTCTCCTCAGCACTTCCTCTCCAGGTTCCTCCTAATAAGCGTCTCTCCCTCCCTATGAAAGCATACCAGTTCAGTACACTTATAGTTTTGTAATATACAGTAATATTGTAGTGTAATAAAGTACAGATATTTTTATGTATGTAAGTATTGCTTTATTATACAGTACCTGTATCTTATAATGTTAATTTAAAAGTTTAAGAATAGTATCAAGATTAGTTTTAGTAAATATTTAAGAATCATTGGGAACATACAATTTTTTTCTATGTTTTTGATGGCTTATTTTTACATAAGTTGGGGGACCTAGGTTCGAATCCAAGTGAATTCTGAGTTACATCATATATATATATATATATATATATATATATATATATATATATATATATATATATATATATATATATATATATATATATATATATATATATATATATATATATATATATATATATATATATATATATACTTAGGTAGTCTTCATATAATGTCGTTTCAAGTTTACAACAATGGCTGCTAAAAAAGAAAAGAAAAAAATGTCATCCATTTATTTTTAATTTTTATATATTCATAAATTTGTTTTTGTCTAGCTTCCCTTACCCTTCCTTCCTGGTGGTCCTCTAGGGGTTAAAAGTTGGACCAGTTGAAGTAGCCAACGGTCATTTCACATATTTCTTATATGTATTTACCAATGAAAACTTGGACTATAATCCAGAGGTAGAATACATATACATAGACTGTCCCGATAATATACTTAGTACAATAAATATTGCGAGGGAGGATGTAGTAAAAGAAATGAATAAATTAAATGCTCATAAATCTCCGGGACCTGATGAAATTTATGTGAAAGTATTGAACAAGAGCAAGGCAAAGCTTAGTTGTCCACTAACTTCACTACTCGATACTTTAATAAAATTAGGATTGGTACCCAAGGAGTGAAAATTGACGGATGTGTAACCAATATTTAAAAAAAGGAGAATGGGGTAAAAAGAAAAACTATAGACATGTATTTCTTCTTTCTAAACTGTTTATAAAAAAATAAACAAATATAGACATTAACTTGATAAAAATGAGATACTAGTGTAATATTTTTTATGCTTATAAGTGTGTTTTATATTGTATAGTTTTGTTTTCTATAGATTATGTATTGATTGTTCTTTTGCCTTTCCAGACTCACCTGGCTGCTCCTGGCTCGTCAGCAGCAGATATAGCAAGCTTTCTCCTAATAAGTAAGTCTCTCCCTCCCTATGTAAGCACACCATACAAGTACTGTATATTGTACAAGTACTGTTTACAGTTTTGTACTATACAGTAAAACAGTACAAGTATTGTAGTGTAATATAGTACAGATATATTTATGTATGTTGTTTTATTATACTGTACAGTGCATTTATTCTGTACAGTACCTGTATATTATGTTAATTGTAAAGTTTAGGAATAGTATTAAGATTAGTTTTAGTAATTTTTAAGAACCATTAGGAACATAGGGTCCCCCTAAAAAAAAAAAATTAGGAGACCCAGGCTAAAATCTAAGTGAGTTCCGACTTACATCGATTTTTGACTTAAGTCAGCTGTCAGCAACAGAACCCTGACGTTATATGAGGACTCCCTATATATATATATATATATATATATATATATATATATATATATATATATATATATATATATATATATATAATATATATATATATAATATATATATATATATATATATATATATATATATATATATATTATATATATATATATATATATATATTATATATATATATATATATTATATATATTATAAGTCCTAGGTTCAAGTCCCGGTCAGGGTAAAAAATGATTCATATATATATATATATATATATATATATATATATATATATATATATAATATATATATATATATATATAATATATAATATATATATATATAATTATATATATATATATATATATATATATAGTGTTCACCCCCTTATTGCGGTAGTTCGGTTCCGGGACCCGGCGCGAACCAGGAAAACCGCGGAGTAGGATCAGCCTCTATGTACATAGATATTTTAATTTATTTTTACGTTTACACTGTATAAACCCTCCCTGTACTGTTAAAAAAACACCCTTTACAGTATAAATAACAGCAAGCAACGTAATTTTTTCTGAAAGTGATAGGAAAACTCACCATGAATGAGGTGATGATGATGTGACGTACATAGGTACAGTATTTTACAATAATTTTTATGTTTACGTAAATAGCGGCCGACATCCACAAACTTTTTTCCTTCTTTCAACATATCTAAGAGTTTCACTTTATCTACAATGGTTAACATTTTCCTTTGCTGCTTAGGCTCACTACAAGAAGCCTTAGAAGATGAAGGATGCTTGGGAGGCATTGCAAAGGTTAAAATATGCGAGTAAAAAAATCACAAGCAAAACATATTAGTAATAATAAGCACAACGTGAATGGCGCACACGAGTGAGGCGAGACAATGGAAGATGGTGGAAGCCTTTGTCCGAAACGCTGATAGCGGTATCATATTTTACATGTTGCTATACTATTAGTATTTATGTTTTTTACTATTTTTTACTGTTTTATTATTCTTAGACTAAGAAATACGTTTTTTTTATCAACAAAATCATGAAACTACTGGAAATATAAATATATATGCTGGCTCACGTAGCTGCGACCCCAATACATTGTACGCTATCGAACACAAGCAAAAAGTTTAATAAGCACAACGTGAATGGCGCACACGTGAGTTAGACTGAACGAGTCTTTATCCGAAATGCTGATAGCGGTATCGTATTTTACATGTTGCAATACTGTTAGTATTTATGTTTTTTACTATTTTTTACTGTTTTATTAGTCTTAGACTAATAAATACGTTTTTTTTATCAATAAAATCATGAAACTACTGGAAATATAAATATATATGCTAGCTCACGTAGCTGCGACCCCAATACATTGTACGCTATCGCCTCGCAGAGCACTGAGTTCGTACGTCGTTATCTCAGTTGTACATGTTCCCGGACCAGAATCATTGGGCCTTTCCTCTAAAGATTATACTGTACTTTTCAAGAGGTGGTCAATAAACGTATCTATCTATCTAAAATTATGATTTTACTATTTTTTACTGTTTTATTATTTGTAGGCTGGGAAATTAATTTTTTTTATCAATTAGATAATGAAATATATTTTTTTCAATAAAAAGAAATGAAAATACTGAGAATTTTTTTTTTTTACTATTTTACTATTTTTGCATATACACATAAAATAAAATAATAATTTATAAAAAAAAAAAAACTGCTATACAGTGAGAACGCGAACCAAGAAACGCGAATAACCGGGGGAACACTGTATAGAGAGAGAGAGAGAGAGAGAGAGAGAGAGGGGGGGGGGGAGTCCTCATATAACGTTAGGGTTCCGTTCCTGACAGCTGACTTAAGTCGAAAATAGATGTAAGTCACTTTGAATCGAACCTGGATCCCCCTTAAAAAAAAAAAAATAAATAAATATATATATATATATATATATATATATATATATATATATATATATATATATATATATATATATATATATATATATATAGTGGTGACCCCAAGCTACAAATGCCTCCACCAACGAATAAACAAACCCACGAACAAAATTTTGAACAAATTTTGACCCCAACCCAAGAACACACATGTATTGGCCAAGCCACCATTGTCCCACTCGCCTGCTTTCAGTCTGCATTGGTGCCCGCGCTGTGTGGTTTGTTCATAGTTCTTGCTTTACTTTCCATTGTTTTACCTTTCATATAGCCCTTATTATGGCTCCTAAGAAAGTTAAAAGTGTTTGTGATATTGGGGAACTCTCCATCCAAAAATTAGTCCACCTCCTCCACCACCATCCATGTATGCCAGCAACAATCATGCACAAAGGTAAAATACATTTTTGTTTTTTACCTACAGTATGTACTCTTTCTTACTGTATTTGTTATTAGTGGGAGATTGTAGCAACATTTTCTAAGTGTTGGACTTTGCTATTTCATACTGGGTGTCAACTAGTGTATACTGTATACCTGCATATGTACATGTTTTACTTTAATAGAGTAGAATACTTATCTATTATTAATGTAATTTTCCTTTTACAGATGAAAAACATTTAACCTGTATTGTATTTCATGTTTTTAGTGACTAAAAAATTTTAAAATGAATATTTATTGTGACCAGGAATGGATTAATTGAATTGACATGCTTTTCAATGGGAAAAATAAATCCAACCCAAGAACAGTTTTTGGGAATGGATTAAGTTCGTGGGTTGGGGGTCACCACTGTATATATATATATATATATATATATATATATATATATATATATATATATATATATATATATATATATATATATATATATATATATATATATATATATATATATATATATATTTTAAATTGGGGAACCTATGTTCCTAATGGTTCTTAAGAAGTACTAAAACTAATCTTAATACTATTCCTAAACTTAAAATTAACATACTATACAGATACTGTACAGTATACATGTACTGTACTGTATAATAAAACAACACATATATAAAAATATCGGTACTACATTACACTACAATACCTGTACTGTGTTACTGTATAGTACAAAATTATAAATAGTACCTGTACAGTAAGTATACTGTACTCATGTGGTGGGCTACAATAGGGAAGGAGAGATTTGCTTATCAGGAGCGCGCTTGCTATATCAACTGTTGACGAGACAAGGGCAGCCAGGTGAGTCTGGAAAGGCAAAAGAACAATCAATACATAATCAATATAAAACAAAATTATACGATATAAAACACACTTATAAACATAAAAATTATACGCTAGTATCTCACTTTTTATCAAGTTAATGGCTTTATTTATTTATTTTTTTATATACAGTTGGTTATATTGAAAAATAATATTGAATTTAAAAAGAAAATATGCAGGATATAGTTTTTCTTTTTAACCCATTCTCCTTTTTTAAATATTGGTACCACATCTGCTCATTTCCACTCCTTGAGTACTAATCCTAATTTTATTAAATTATAGAATAGTGCAGTTAGTGGACAATTAAGCTTTGCATTGCACTTTTTTAATACTCTAGTATAAATTTTATCAGGTCCTGGAGATTTATGAGCCTTTAATTTATCTTTTTCATTTATTACATCCTCCCTCGTAATATTTATTGTACTAAGTATATTATTGGGACGGTCCGTGTATATGTATTCTACGTCTGGAATATATTCCAAGTTTTCATTGGTAAATACAGATAAGAAATATTCACTTAAACATGTACACATTTCTTTATCATCATCTGTGAAATGACTTTTGGCTACTTCAACTGGTCCAACTTTTAACCCCTAGAGGACCACCAGAAAGGAAGGGTAAGGGAAACTATGCAAAAACACATTTATGAATACAGTATAAATAAAAATAAAAAATAAATGGATGAATTGTTTTTATTTTTTAACAGCCTTTGTCGTAAACTCAAAACAACGTTATATGAGGACTCCATATATATATATATATATATATATATATATATATATATATATATATATATATATATATATATATATATATATATATATATATATATATATATATATATATATATATATATATATAGCATATGGAATAGGGGGAGCAAAATTGAAATTTTTTTCTGCTTTTCTATTTTAAGGCTTTTAAAGTTACAGGTTTCGGTTGTCTTCTGTACTGTACATGAGCTGAGAGGATGTAATTTATTGCATTTTGCATTTATGTCTGGGACATATACAAATGAAGACTTCCAAATCTTACTTAATATTGAGTGAGTGACATAATGCACAGTGAGCTTGCCTATCCGTATCCTAACTTATTTCATATTACTGTAACCGTCCTATATCTCTGATAAGAGCAACCCAAACACACCTGTGTTGCATGGTAGCATTGTACTGGCAATATGATTGAAGTAATTAGAAAAACATCCGCTGTGCTACCAGGGAACAAAGGTTTGAAAGAATTTAGTTGACGAGAGTGTATTATTCATGACTGTACATGGGCATTCTGTAAGGAACAGTAATGAGGAAAATAGTAATTAGCAAAAATTTAAGACATGTTTCCTTTGACAGGTGTCAAGTATATAATGAAATTTCTCATATGGAGAGATTTTTACCTACAATAGATATTAAAGATGCATTACGTATGCAAACTATATCCTTCAAAGTGCACTTTTTGATACTTGTCATTGATAATTCATCTATGCAAAGAATATCAAGAACATTATCTATAGTTTTTATTCTTAACTTTACGAAATGTAAATTGATAGCAAGTATAAATTAATATATGCTTTAAGATAAATGTTTCCCAAGGCTGCTGTGAGTTGTCATTGCATAGGAGATTCAGTCTCTGGTTTTAGGAATTCTAGGTATAGAACAACAGCATCTTTAAGTATTTTGAACGTTTTATATATATATATATATATATATATATATATATATATATATATATATATATATATATATATATATATATATATATATATATATATATATATATATATATATATATATATATATATATATATATATATATTGACACTCCTCATCTTAAGAATGAGTTAGGTTCCAAAAGTACGTTCGTAAGTAGATTTGTTCGTAAATTGAGTTTAGGTAAAAAAACGTACTGTACAGTCCTTACATACTGCTTACATAGCAGTATTGTGCAGTAATTAGGCTAAAGACACTTAAATACTACATGAAACATAAAGTGTAAAATATTAATGAATTTTAATACAGTAAAACTAATGTAATAATACAGTACAGTACAGTAATACGTACATTAATGCCTGGGTAGATTATATATATATATATATATATATATATATATATATATATATATATATATATATATATATATATATATATATATATATATATATATATATATATATATATATATATATATATATATATATATATATATATATATATATATATATATATATATATATAGTATATATATATATTCCCCTACTTACAAGCAACTGAATTACGAACATTCACAGATACGAATATTCCTTTAAGAAAACAAATCTCATGAAAAAAGACGAATACCAGGAAGTTCCACTTCCAGAGAAGTCCAAGCAACTTTTTCTTGAAGTGTGTCCTCAGCATAGATTGTTCTGTACTTGCTCTGTCTTGGTACTTTTCCAGGTTTGAAATAAATAATTAGTAGTGGCGAAATCTCTGGATACTTTATATGTTGATGAAACATCAGTGTGGCACACCAAGTACAAAACAGTCTTTCCTGATGACATTTTTCGAAAAGTGTCTTCACCTCATATTCCAAGGCAAAAGGTACTCCATTGTTGAAGATGTTTATGGAGAAGAAAGCAATTAACTCATTAAGAAAAGAAAATTTCTATCACTCTTTAACGGGGATACCAGAAAGGAAGGGTCTTGGAACCTTTTGTAATAATTGCAGTCCTCTCTGGTGTTCACCAACTTATAGACCGTACTGTACATGCAAAGTATTAACTTATGAGCATTTTGAAATTCATTAGTACTGTACATGTATACTTTGTGTTTTATGTAGTGGTTAAGTGTCTTTAGCCTAAGTCCTTTACAATTCTGCATATGTATGTACTGTTCAGTACTTTTTTCCTTAAACACAGCTTATGAATAATTCTACTAATGAACAGACTTCTGGATCCTAAATCATTTATAAGTTGGGGAGTGTATATATATATATATATATATATATATATATATTATATATATATATATATATATATATATATATATATATATATATATATATATATATATATATATATATATATATATATTTTTTTTTTTTTTTTTTTTTTTTTTTTTTTTATTTTACCCCAACCGGGACTTGTACCTAGGACTTATGATTACTAAGCCTAGGCGCTATTTACTATACCACAGAAGGTTAAAAGGAAACAGACCTTATAGCTTATATCTGCTATAGTAGGAATGAATGCATTCTATCTGAATGCCACTATGTTCATATTACAACTTCCCCAACCTCACTCGTGGTTTCGTTTTCGCATTTAATTCAACTCCCAATCTCATTCCGGACCAACAATAACCAAAAAAACACATTACATATGTGAATGAATAATTTTTACCCCGACCGGGACTTGAACCTAGGACTTATGATTACTAAGCCTAGGCGCTATTTACTATACCACAGAGGGTTAAAAGGAAACAGACCTTATAGCTTATATCTGCTATAGTAGGAATGATTGCATTATATCTGAATGCCACTATGTTCATATTACTTTTTCCCCAACCTCACTCATGGTTTCGGTTTTACATTTAATTCAACTCCCAATCTCATTTGGGACCAACAATAACCAAATAAGCACATTACATATATGAAAACCTGAATCATATTTACCCCAACCAGGACTTGAAGCTAGGACTTATAATTACTAAGCCAAGGCGCTACCAACTACACCACAGAAGGTTAAAAGGAAACTGACCTTATAGCTTATGTCTGCTATAGTAGGAATGAACGCATTCCATCGGAATGCCACTATGTTCATATTACAGTTTCCCAAACCACTTCGTGGTTTTGTTTTCGCATCCAATTCAACTTCCAGTCTCATTCAGGACCAACAATAACCAAATAAGCACATTACATAAATGAAAACATGAATAATTTTTACCCTGACCAGGACTTCAACCTAGAACTTATAATTACTAAGCCAAGGCGTACCAACTACACCACAGAAGGTTAATAGGAAACAGAGCTTTTAGTTTATATCTGCTATAGTAAGAATGAACGCATTCTATCTGTATGCCACTATGTTCATATTACAGTTTCCCCAGCCTCAATCGTGGTTTCGCTTTCTCATTTAATTAAACTCCCAATCTCATTCGGGACCAATGAGATTGGGAATTGAATTAAATGCGAAAACAAAACCACGAGTGGGGTTGGGGAAACTGTAATATGAACATAGTGGCATTCAGATAGAATGCAATCATTCCTACTATAGCGGATATAAGCTATAAGGTCTGTTTCCTTTTAACCTTTTGTGGTGTAGTTGGTAGCACCTTGGCTTAGTAATTATAAGTCCTAGGTTCAAGTCCCGGTCGAGGTAGAAATGATTCAGGTTTTCACATATGTAATGTGCTTATATGATTATTGTTGGTCCTGAATGAGATTGGGAGTTGAATTAAATGCGAAAACGTAACCACGAGTGAGGTTGGGGAAGTTGTAATATGAACATAGTGGCATTCAGATAGAATGCATTCATTCCTACTATAGCAGATATAAGCTATAAGGTCTGTTTCCTTTTAACCTTCGACGAATCTACTGTTTGATACACCAAAAAGGACGAGGCAATTATCAGGAAAACAGCGACTATTTCATCTAGTAACACAGCGAAGAGGGTCCTAACACCCCACAATAAGATAATAGTGCAGATGGAATCTGCTATGGCCCTGTGAATTGCTGATTGCAGAAAGAAGAACATCAGCGTAGACAGCAATATCATACAAACAAAGGTGAAGAAGCTGTACGAGACATTCGCTGCAAACTAACCCCATGACAACAGTGGCAACCGTGGAGAGGAGGAGTGAGAAGATATCGACAACCCACAACCAGGACCCTTCAGCAATTCTCTACTGAGGAAACAATCGTTCGTGGCAAGAAATGGATGGTTCACCAAATTTCAAAAAAGCTGTGGCCTAAAAAGTGTTTCTGTTCATGGCGAAGCTGCCCCTGCAGATACAGCTGCCGCTGAAGATTACGTGAAAAACGACTTCAAGAAAACTATCGAGGAAGGCATATATGCTCCTAAGCTAGTCTTTAATATGGATGAGACTGGGTTATTTTTGAAGAGAATGCCGTCTCTCACTTTTCTCTTCAAGGAAGAAGCTAAAGCCCTGGGAATTAAAGCTCAAAACGACCGTGTTACCCTCATCATGTGCGGGAATGCTGCGGACTTCATGTTAAAGCCTGGGCTTATCTACAAGTCTAAGAACCCTAGGGCTTTGAAGAATAAGAATAAGAATCTGCTGCCAATGTATTCGATGCATGACCCTAAGGCCTGGATCACGAAAAGCCTCACATCGGACTGGTTTCGCCAATGCTCTATCCCTCAGGTCAAAATATATCTTGTGGAAAAGGGCCTTGAATTCAAAGTCCTTCTTTTGATGGATAGTGCTGGCCACGCAACTGATCTCGATGGTGTTCAAGTAGAGTTCCTTCAACCGAATACGACATCACTGATTCAGCCTATGGATCAAGGTGTTATTCGTGCGTTCAAGGCCCTCTACACACGAAATGCCCTGGCGAACCTGGTTGAATCCATGGATTCGGACAAAAAACTTTCACCGAAGACTTACTGGCTTAACTACACGATTGCTACATGCCTTCAAAATATTCAGAATGCAACCAAAGAGATGAAGCCGGCCACAATCAATGCCAGCTGGAAGAAATTGTGGCCCAAAGTTATCTGCGACTACAAGGGATTCGCTCCTGATGCAGTCCATAACTCGGCAGTTGTGAAAGCTGTGAAGTTGGCTGCATTTCTAGGAGGAGAAGGCTTTGAAGATATGACTCACAAAGATGTGAATGAATTGATCGACTGCCACTTGCAACCTTTGACTGATGAAGGCTTTGAGGAAATGACAAAATCAGCGAGCGAAGAAGAGGAAGAAGAACAACCAGAGGAAACGCACGAAGAAATTGAAGAACCTGGCCTTACACTCGAACGTCTGGCAGCTATGTATGAATATGTGAAAGCAGTCCAACAACTCTCGCAAGAACATGATAATAATATGGTTTGTTCGGTGACCTTCTGCAATCTTCTTGACGATGCCATGATTTCTTACAAGACCATCTTCCAACAAAAGAAGAAACTGCGACAGCAACTCCCCATTACCATGTTCTCTCGCATAAAGCAGCCATAAAGCTGTCATTGGCTGCGGAATAATTTCCTCTGGAGTCTATCCACGTCATAATCACGTCATTCACGGTAAGTTTACCTATCACGTTCATATAAATTTACGCTTTCATGCTGTTATTCATAAAGTAAAGGGTGGTATTTTAACAGTGCAGGGAGGGTTTATACAGTAAAGATAAAAATAAATGTAACATACCTATGTATATGAGTATGTCACGTCATCATCACCTCATTCACGGTAAGTTTACCTATCACTTTCATATAAATTTATGCTTGCACGCTGTTATTAATAAAGTAAAGGGTGGTTTTTTAACAGTGCAGGGAGGGTTTATACAGTAAAGGTAAAAATAAACGTAAAATACCAATGTATATATTGTGATCATACTTCACGGATTTTCACCTATTGCGGCTGGTCCCGGAACCGAACCCCCTCGATGAACGAGGGATCACTATATATATATATATATATATATATATATATATATATATATATATATATATATATATATATATATATATATATATATATATATATATATATATATATATATATATATATATATATATATATATATATAATTGGGGAAAAATGGTCACAATGATTCCCCCCTCCATATTTCACACCCTTCCATACACCTCATTCTAGGTCATTCTTTCAGCCGTAGTCAAACTACTTCTGCTCTCGACACTCTCTTTGTTAGTATTTCCTCATTCATTCTATCCTTTTGTCCAAATTAACTCGGCACTTACTGGTCAATCTTATCTATCTTCAAACACTCGTTTCATGCTTCGCCTCCTCATTCATCATTTTACTTATTCTTGACACACCTTTGTATTTCTCAGCCCTTCATCCCAATTATATTCAATTCGTTCTTTTCATCCTACCTTGTAAAAATACTCGTGTTTCTCATTCTCTCCTACTCAACTAACCTTTTGCTCCATTTATTTTGCTTAACAGACAAAAGTTAGCCAAGCAGATTTAAGCAAAAGCTTTTTATTTTAACAAAAACTCTACATCCTTAATGATACCATCAGTAGCTAGGAATAATATAATTTAAAATTAAGCTAGATATTATTTTCTTTTTAATTCTAGAGAATTCATACCAAAATTAAGAAAAAATTACCCAATTATCTATCTCGGCATTATTTATTATGGTACACAGCCAAAGCGAAAGTGATAATTTTTAACAGACCACCCAAAGGAAATGGGAAATTTATTGTGTAACTTTGATGAAAAGCTGTAATAATAATAATAATAATAATAATAATAATAATAATAATAATAATAATAATAATAATACCGGTAATAGTAATGATAACAAATACCGATAACATTGGATAGATGTGCATAAATGCGCTAAGCAGTGCAGATTTGTATACTGTATACAGTAAGTACAGCACTGATATACTCTGTAGGTTACTGTTCATTACTTAGAGTTGCTGAACAATATTCGAATTATAGTTAGGAATCAAAAAGATGTTTCAGTAACACAAAATACTCCAATAAGCAGTGGCTATTAGACTTCCTGAATATATTTTTCCATATAACTTACCATTTGAAGTGGTTATATTATACTGCAAGACAGTATGAAAATGATTTTTAAATATTTATGTAATATTGAAATTATTATATAAACTTATAAATGTTCAGGAAAGCTACAATCACAAAAGAATTGCAACAGTTTTCTGGTCATTTGAAGAGGAATATACTGTAGTTAGCAACTGGCATATATTGCAGCACATGTAATATTTTTTTTTTATTTACCCCTGTTGCAATTGACAGCAGTTAGAATTGTAATATATCCTATATACCCCTTTTGAAATACAAAGTTTAAATTTTATAAAATTTTGCTGCTACTTTTGTATACCACATGGGCTGGAAGAATTTACTGTATATGCCAAAGAATCCCTTGGAGTTTTCATACTCTGACTTTGCTTTTAAATTGAGGAGTACTGTATTTTTTATGTTTGTATATGCATTATTATTGTACTTACTATATTATTAATAAAGTTTGGCCAACTATATTAAAGATTATCCGAGAATAAAGTAAACATTCATATCTGACAAACTATATTTTGATGATATTCTGCAGGTCTTACTCAGTATTGTACTTGATTTATAAATCAAGCTACTTATTATACATATGACAGACATATTGCAGAGAAACAAATATACTTTATTTTGTATTTTTGTTATATTTGTGTCTCCCCAAGCATCCTGTGATATAGCTCTCTAGGGGTGACTCAACCAATCCCAGAATTGAGTTACTCTCAAGTATGTGACAGACCTAGTAGTTCTGGCCTGAACTTCACATTGTTGATCCATATTGCAGGCTCCACTGGCTATAAGAGACTAGGTCCACCTCACAAAGAATTTAGAAAGCTTGTATTGCCTTTCCTATTTCTATTGCAATGCTCGCATTTCTCATTCTGCCAATCAACTATGCCTAGCAATCATTGAACTTCCCCTTAGTGGGTGAGTTTTTCTTCCTTAGCCCTCTATTATGTTAGGTGATGGAATACACATTTACAATGATGAATTCAAAGACAGTTTATGCATAATGGTAATACCCACACACACATTTCATTTTAACACACTTGATAGTGAATGCATTCTTTTCCACTTTGAAATGTTGAGGCCGATTTTTTTTTTAGTGAAATATGCAGTTTTGAGTTTTTCCTTAAGGGTATATTAGGGCATGTGACTGGAAAATGTATAATGTTTACTCATTACTAAATAATGAATAAATAAGTGAATTGAAAGAAATAAATAAAGCGAAAATAAGAGAAAACGAACAAATGAGGAAAAGATAATTTGAATAAGAATATTCATTACCTCTTTGCAAAGCCTCCTTTCCACCATTTTGGATATTAGTACACAAAGGATTTCCATCTGTGTTGGAATTTTTTTGAATACATAACTTAATGCTACTAGCTGTCAGATTGTATTAGACCTCATCCTTGCTGGTATTCAAACTTCATTCAGTGTGATAAGTAATGACACACAGTTCCCACAAAGTTTCAGCAAGATGAAATATTGATGTACAGTGTCATTGCTACAAAAATTCTCTCTGTGATATCTTGTTTCCGCCTTAGCTTAGTACACGAGTCTTCCTTCAGGAGACCTCTGCTTAAAGGGTTTGTTTTCCTTATTTTATATAAATTGAATATGCTATTACCCAATTCTTTCTTGCTAGCTATCAATACTTCTTACATCACTCAAACTGTTTAGGCTAGACAGTGAGATGGCAAAACCGAACCTAAATTAGAATTCTATAAGAAAAATTAAAGTAATAAATAAATAGTACGTGAATAAGTAAGTAAATCTGTATAAAATAAATTAAAATAGATAGGTACACTATTAAAAAAAAACCAGTCGGATCATTTAATCAATGGTAAAATAGTAGATAGGAACTGTAGTGTTATAAACACAAACTGGACATAATCTGTAGGTCATGTTATTGGGTTATTTATAAGCCTTTACAACACACTTTTATTCTTTCCTTATCAATATAACCTTTTTATAAATATTTTCTATGAGAAATATTCCTATACAGACTCCTTCTGGCTGTCTGAATTATCCCTCCCTAAAGCATATGCCAAATTTGGGAGTTCAATCAGATAACTTATATTTCAAAAGTTCTGAACCATTCCACACTCAGGTTACATAAAACCTTAGAGTAGTCAAGGAAGTAATCATATAGAATGTATCCGTTTCAAATGGGGTATCCCAATGTTGAGAAGAGGGTCACCTGCCAAAAGGTAAAAGATTCTGAGTTAGCAACGTCTATCATTCCATCAGTTTCTTAACTTTTCTAAAGTTCTGAATTTCAACCCTCATTTCCCATACTGCCAGCTGGAACTCTTGTTTTCTACTTTTTGAGAGTGACTTGATGCAGGATGTTAGAGAGCCATCCCTTGAGAGACACTTGATAGACTGTGTGGGAATTCAGAAAAATACGATTTTTCTCCCTTGTTTTAAGTAACATTTATGGTTTATTGATACAGTAATATATCAAGAAAGCGCTATTTGGCCATAATATGAAACTCCCATTAAACTTGGTGTATATTTCAAGTACTACCTTTATTAAAAATATAGAAAAGACCTCCTATTAATAAACAGCCACAGTGAGCCTTAGAGCTAAGTTGTGGAAATACAGTATATTATTGATATATAGTAATGCATTTTGACACTTTCTCGCCATATATTTTTCTCTTTATGTATTTCACGAATTTACTACTTATTGCAGTTATAAGTATGAACTATAACCATCTCCTAACTAATGTATTGTGATCATGCACTCAAAGTATAGTACAGTAAATCTGTACGTACAATGTAAAGTTTCTGCATTTTTCTTTTATAACCCAATGTCAGATAGTGAATCAAATTTGTGAAACATAAATATTAATTTATTAGAACTTGAGAAACTGCTGCTTCTTTTCAGCACATTTGTACATCAGATTGGTGATATATTTTCTCGTAATCTAGTCTTGAATGTTTCATGGTACAGGTAATCCATTATAATCTTGAAGTAAAGCAAGAGTTAAAAGAAGCATTTCTTACATACAAGATGAAAAGATTTTTGTTTCTTTAGAGATCTCTATTTTACATAATATTCTTTTAATTTTTCGAAGTCAAGCACTGCAAAGTATATATTATAACATATGTAGTTTTCATATGTTTAAATTTTCTGCCTCTTAAGGTAGTTTGGAATCTTAAGGCAAAGGTAGCCTCATATGACACAGATCTGTTTCAAATGTGATAACTTTGAGACATGTATAGGTATTTTTATATTATTAGATGTAGCCAATGCTTCACTCGTCCATATGTATACAGGGTACTTAGTATTAGTTTTACATGAAATATGTGATTGAAATGTGTGCCAGTAGAACAAAATAAAACTGACTTTAGTAAGGTATTTTATTTCACTTTTCCTCATGTTAAAATATTGTTTTACAAATGTAATGAATGAACAATTCCCTATAGAGGCTGACTGAATATGAATATTTTAAAGTATGTTATGAACAAAAGACACTTTGGAAAGGAAAAGCATATACAGTATATCTGCTTCTCCATGCAGACCGTCATAATTTTTCTCTACAATAGAGGAAAATGGAAGTGATTGTTCTAGCCACATGTTCACCTTGGTGGTTCATTTTACTGGCTCTATGGGCAATTATAGGCTCCAACTAACAGAGACTTCATGAAAAAACAAGCCCCTTCTTCCTTCACTCTAGCAATCCAGACCCCCTACACTCAGTCTTGCGAAACTAATACTAAACTCTCAAGCAGTAAGTAGAGAGGAGGGTGGATGTTGATGGGTTGCATGGAGACACTTAAAAATGTGTTTTTTCATCCTCAAACTGCCTTTTTCTACTTGTCTTCATGCACCTCACAAGAGTGTTACAGACACACAATCTAAGGAGTGGAGAAATGGGACTAGACTTCTTGGAATGGAAATAAAACCCAAAATAAATTTTTTTCTTTTTAGATTTGAAGTTCAGTTTTTTATTTACACAACAAGTTTAACCTTTGAACAGCTACTATAGTGACTTTTATTACAAAACAAAATACGTGGATATATATATATAATATATATATATATATATATATATATATATATATATATATATATATATATATATATATATATATATATATATATATATATTATATATATATATATATATATATATATATATATATATATATATATATATATATATATATATATATATATATATATATATATATATATATATATATATATATATATATATATATATATATATATATATATATATATATATATATATATATATATATATATATATATATATGAGAAATAGGCAGAGGTCGTGTAGGAATCCATTTTACTAAATGGTACTTTATAGTAATGCATGCAAACATAAAGTAGCATAAGATATAAAAACAGAGTATCAATCGTCATCTGTATATGATTTTTTGTTTGACTCCTCCATGCATCCCGTCAAGAGTATTTAAAGAAGGACAGACTAGGAATTCTAGAGTTCTTGGGAAAAAGGGGTCATGTTATTTTATGGTTTTTATGTTTTTTTATTATCTTAAATTGTGTATTATTTTTACCGAGACACGAGTAACCTGCAATACGCGAACTACAAAAAGCACATGTTTGACAAATACAGTGAGGCTGTGGAGGATTATATTATACTTTTTCCCAAGAACTCCAGAATTCCTAGTCTGTCCCTCTTTAAGTACTCTTGACGGGATGCATGGAGGAGTCAAACAAAAAACCATTTAAAAAATAAAAGTCTATTTTGTCTACATGCAGCCTATCAACTCCCACCCATCATTCTCCTCTTTCCTTCCTGACAGCATTGGTATCGTGAAATGTAAGCGGGGACAGCTGCTAACTATGCCAATTGACAAAAGAAGCCAAGAGTAGATTTTCTGAGGTTTCACTGAGTTGGAGATTAGACCCCCACTGCTCGTAGCAGCTGTAAATTGAATCACCAAGGGAAAAGTGTGCTTGGAGGTGCTAATTTTACCTCTTGTTTGAAGGTAACACGTTTCCAGGTGCAGCAGAAGAACCCCCAAAGAGAAACTCTGTAGACGGACTACATGAGAACTTGGATATATATGCTCTTCCCTCAAAGACACTTTATACTTTATTACTGACGCTGCAGAAATACAGTACTGTATATGCACTATAACAATATAAAACTCTTAACCAAAATCATAAATTATAATAAAATATGCTAATGCTTGTGTACTACATTAGGTGAAAATATACTATACTTTGGTGGATGTGACATTTCTACACTGATGTGTGTTCTCTTACCTTTCTTTTGTCAGGTAGATATGAACAAAATGGCATATTTTATCTATATTACACTTTGACCTGAGGTATAAAGCATTGGTGAAACCAGTCTGATGTAAGGCTTTTCTTGATCCAGGCCTTAGGGTTATGCATCCAATACACTGGCAGCAGATTCTTGTTTTTATTCTTTAAAGCCCTAGGGTTCTTAAACTTGTAGATAAGTCCGGGCTTTAACATGAAGCCCGTAGCATTTCCGTACATGACGAGGGTAACGCGGTCTTTGTGCGCTTTAAATCCCGGGGCTTTAGCTTCTTCCTTGAAGAGAAAAGTGCGAGATGGTATTCTCTTCCAAAATAACCCAGTCTCCTCCATGTTAAAGACTTGCTCAGGAGCATATTCTCCTTCAGCGATAATTTTCTTGAAGTCGTTCTTTACATATTCTTCAGCGGCAGCTGTATCTGCAGTGGTAGCTTCGCCATGCACCGAAGCGCTCTTTAAGCCATAGTGTTTTTGAAATTTGGCGAACCATCACTTGCTTGCAACGAATGATCGTTTCCTTGCTACAAATTCTTTGTCCGCATCCATGGAGTCAACCAGGTTCGCCAGGGCATTTCGTGTGTGGAGGCCTTGAACGCACGAATAACGCCTTGATCCATAGGCTGAATCAGTAATGTCGTATTCGATGGCAGGAACTCTACTAGAACACTGTCATGTTGAAGATCAGTTGCGTGGCCACCAGCATTATCCATCAAATGAAGAACTTTAAATTCAAGGCCCTTCTCCGCAAGATAAACTTCGACCTGAGGGATAAAGCATTGGTGAAACCAGTCCGATGTGAGGCTTTTCGTGATCCAGGCCTTAGGGTTATGCATCTAATACACTGGCAGCAGATTCTTGTTTTTATTCTTTAAAGCCCTAGGGTTTTTAGACTTGTAGATAAGCCCAGGCTTTAACATGAAGCCCGCAGCATTCCTGCACATGATGAGGGTAACGCGGTCTTTGTGCGCTTTAAATCCCGGGGCTTTAGCTCTTCCTTGAAGAGAAAAGTGTGAGACGGCATTCTCTTCCAAAATAACCCAGTCTCCTCCATGTTAAAGACTTGCTCAGGAGCATATTCCCTTCAGCGATAATTTTCTTGAAGTCGTTCTTTACATATTCTTCAGTTGCAGCAATATCTGCAGAGGCAGCTTTGCCATGCACCGAAATGCTCTTTAGGCCATAGCGTATTTGCAACGAACGATCGTTTCCTCGGTGGAGAATCGCTGGAGGGTCCTGGTTGTGGGTCATCAATTTCTTCTTCTTTCTCCTCCTCTTCATGGTCGCCACTGTCGTCGTCGGGTTCTTTTGCAGTGAATGTCTCATACAGCTTCTTCGCCTTTGTTTGTATGATCTTGGTGTCTAAGCTGATCTTCCTGCAATCAGCAATCCACAGGGCCTCCAAAGCAGAGTCCATCCACACTATTATCTTATTGCGGGGTGTTACGACACTCTACGCTGTTTTACTAAAAGTAATAGTCGCTGTTTTCCTGATATTTGTCTCGTCCTTTTTGATGTATCGAACAGTAGATTTGTTGATGCTGAAATGGTAGCCGACATCCGTGAACTTTCTTCCTTCCTTCAGCATATCTAACAGTTTTACCTTTTTGTTATGGTCAACATCTTCCTTTGCCGCCTAGGCCTACTACAACAAGCTGTAGAAGATGCAGGACGCTTGGGAGGCATTGCAGAGGTTGAAATACAAAAGTTTCACAAAATCACAATCACAACGCTACCAGCGCACATGTGAGTAGACTGAACGTGTGAGGCGAAACAATGGAAGATGCTGAGAGAATGAAGCTTCAATCAAAAAGCCAATCAGACCCCATGATACAGAACATACAGATAAACAATTCTGTGATCCGTCGTCTCCCACTAATTAGCCAATAGCATCCCATGTACTATCTCATGTAACTGCGACCCTTTGCATTTTCAAAAACGTCAATACAGTGGACGCTATCGCACAGTATTTTACATGGTGCAATACTCTGAGTTGCATGTTTAAATTTATGTTTTTTACTATTTTTTGCTGTTTTATTATTCTTAGGCTGGGAAATAAATTTCTTTATCAACAAAATAATGAATGTTTTTTTTCAATAAAATAATGAAAATACTGAAAATTTTAATATTTCCACATATCGTGGATTCTTGCATATACCCAGAAAAAAAAAAGCTCACCAAAAAAAACCGTGATGCACTGAATTCGCGAAAGGTGAATCGCGATATAGCGAGGGATCACTGTATATATATATATATATATATATATATATATATATATATATATATATATATATATATATATATATATATATATATATATATATATATATATATATATATATATATACACCTAGTTCTCAGAATAACGCCTAGATAGGTTCTCAGAAGTGTCGGGTAAATGGAAAATCGCGTGAAAAAACTAGTTTTTTTTTCCATAGGAAACAATGATAAAGTGCATAGATACGTTCCAAACCTTACATATACACACCATGCCAAAGATATAAGATAAGTAAAAAACATATTTTATTACTACAGCAAAGCAGAAAGCCCTGTACCTATTTTCAAGAGTATACAAAAGATATTCATATTCACTTTACAGCTAGAAATTAACATACATTACTGTACTTTACTCTATTATGCAGTGGGCAACAGTTATACAGTACACTGGGGCATGCATGGTGGCAGTGAGCAAGTAACTTATGTGGTAGAAGAGGAGGAGGATGCAGGAGAACGAACCTCTCTCTGCAAATGTATACAAAGATAAAATAAGAATTATAAATAACCAAAGCAAGACTAAAAAACGGAAAAAAAAATTTATTTTGCAATGCCTAAATCTCCCATATGACAGATTAAAAACCCTTAATCTACATTCTCTAGAGAGGCACAGAGTTAGGGGGGATATGATTGAGGTGTATAAACGGTTTAAAGGAATTAACAAGGGTGATATTAATAAAGTTTTAAAAATTCATGATCAAACCAGAACTCGTAAAGGGTAATGGATTTAATCTTGATAAATTTAGGTTCAGAAGGGAAATTGGTGAAAATTGGCTTGATAATACCGTAGAGTATTCCTAGTAGGATAATAAATGCCAATACCTTTTTTTTTTTTTTTTTTTTTTTTTTAGGAGGGGGAAAAAAGGGAGGGAATTAAGGATATAAGGTAATTTGAGGAAAAAGCACGAAAATCAAATAAAGTAAGAGAGAAAAAAGAGAGGGGCAGACCCTCGTGCTAAGTTTTGATCTGGAATTCAGATTCTGAATTGTATTACTTAGACACCTTCAAATGTAGATTAGATAGACATATGACAGAGGTAGGGTAGGTGTATATATAATGTATAATGATGATGATCTTTTCTTATCGTAATCCTCTTTGTACTGGTGGAAGAAGCCTCTGCGGGCGCTTATTTACTATATTAATTTTTTTTTTTTAAATATAGTAAATAAGCGCCCGCGGAGGCTTCTTCCACCGGTACAAAGAGGATTACGATAAGAAAAGATCATCATCATTATACATTATATTTACACCCACCCTATAGGGTAGAATAGAATGTTGGAGAGAGAGAGAGAGAGACATCTTTAATTAACTCTAGTTCATTCATCCAAAACTACATTATTTATTGTAAAAATAATAGTTTAATTACAAATTCGTAATAATAATGATATTAATAAAAATAATAATAATAATAATCTCCACAATCATCATCAAAGGAAAATTATTGTTAAAAATAATAATAATAATAATAAGATCTAAGGAGAATTTTTGGAATAGACATCATGAGAGTAATGCAGAGGTATATTAAAACCCAGCAGAGAGCTGGATATTCATTACACATCTTTTTTAATCCCTTCACATCTGACAGGTCATTACACTCTCCATCTGTTTCTCTTTGCAGCCTGATAAAGGCTGTTTTATTTTATAATTTTTTGGTCCATCCTAGTGTCACAATAATCTAAAAAAGAAAAATAAAATAAAATAAAATAATGTATATATATATATATATATATATATATATATATATATATATATATATATATATATATATATATATATATATATATATATTTTATTTTTTTTT
>JAXCGZ010015185.1:147500-150000 GCA_037179515.1 Halocaridina rubra | reverse complement strand
AATTCATGTCACTTGCTAGTAGCGGTGTGAAGGAGCACGTTCATATCAGCTCGAAATTCACTAAATCTAGTTTAATTTAGAACCTGCTTCTCTGGAGTCTATAGCCCGATTTCTTGAGTAGTGTAAATCTAGGAGGCTATATTGTTAGCTAGACACTCACAAATGGAGTTCATAAACTCACCTGACGCGGTTCTGTGTATGGCTAGGATCCCGCACGGGATCCTAGCCATACACATAATCGTATCAGATGCGTTTATGAAATCCATTTGTGTGTGTCTAGCTAACTAACAACATGGTATCATAGGCTTACACTACTCAAGAAATCGGGCCCTTGTCTCTGTAATGTTTGGCTGTAACACTCAAGTCTTTTCTCAGTATTAAAAACGTCTCATTTACACTTCTTCCTTCCCTCCGGTCTTCAAGTCCAATTCATTTCTATGAAATCTAATTTTGTGCACTTCATAACTCACTGGATATTATCTGGGTCATGGTCAAGTGCTCAAGAATATGAACTCCTGGACCGGTTTCTATGCATTTCTCTTCATGGATATAGTAGTGTCAATTGTGGGTTAGCTACTATAAGGTCAACAGCCTATGTAAGTTGATAATAAATACATGAAGACAATAGTGAAACTTTATTATCTTTGCTATATGCTGATTTATGCCTCTGAAAATAGATCATCCAAACTTACAGACACACTTACACACACACCCACACATTCTCACAACATTCTGACCTAGATATCAGACATCCCCCGATCAATGAAGTTGAACATTTATTCTTTACTTAGCTATCACCACCCCTCCTAAACTCGGTGCATAGAGTGCCTGGCACCCATCCACTGGTCCAGAGTTCAACTCCCGAAGGTGACTAGCATAACTTCTCTAAGCCACATGCAAACGGGAATAAGAAGGGATGGTTAGTGGCGTCTTTCATGAAGTATAGCCTCTCTCTACTCAGCAAAGCAGTGTGCTCATATTAAAAGTGTCTTGTCAATGTTAGAATACTTGTCTTCAATAGGCAGTAGCAAAATGAACAATTCTTCCCTCTTTAACGGCAGTTTGCCCTAATTCAGATTGGGTCGCTGTTTCTTACAAGTTTCTTGGTGGATAGTGGATAGTTTTAAGCCAATATTTTACATCCGAATGATCTTCTTTTGATATCAAGCCTCTCTATTGATGAGGTCTGGCACCTGCACCGAATTTAGCAGGTGTCCCCTCAGTGGCTAGAGAAAATGAACACTAAATCTATTCATTGATTCAATAAGAGTTGCTTAGAGTAAGGGTAAGGTAAAATCCAGCTCACATTTACCTGGATTTCACTCTCTGCAAATCACCGGTAATTACGACGGAGTAATTACCTGTGTGTTCGTGGGCGCTCCATGGCTTTACAACAAATGACGAGAAGTAAATCCGAATTCCATTTATTTCCCTAATATCTTTTATGTGTAATTTACTGTTTTAGAGGTAAACTTTTAATGTTTTGAACTATTAACAATACGTTATGGTTCATTTAAGACCGACTTCTACTGCTGCTGCTGCTGATACACCTTCTGTTCCTTACAGATACGTCTTGTTGCCCCCCCTTTTTTTTTTAATTTAATAAAACAATAATTTAATATATTAAAGAAAAAAGATATCAGCAGGAGTTTCCTTGTTTGAAGAACTGAAACTGCTACTAGTACTGCTACAGCAACAACAAAAACAAAAACTACTACTACTACTGTTATTACCATTACTACTACTGCTACTACTATCACGATAACTAACAATAATAACAATAATAATAATAATAATAATAATAATAATAATAATAATAATAATAATAATAATAATAATAATAATAATAATAATAATAATGGTAATAATAATTATTATAATTATACTACTACTACTACTACTACTACTACTACTACTACTACTACTACTACTACTACTACTACTACTACTACTACATACTAAAATAATAATAATAATAATAATAATAATAATAATAATAATAATATAATAATAATAATAATAATAATAATAATAATAATAATGATAATAATAATTATAATAATAACAATAATAATAATGAAAACAATGATGATAATGACAATAGTAATAATGTCACAAAAAATAACTTATTCACTAATATTACAACCAATTTAATGGTCTAATGAATTAATAATTGGTTCATTGATCTAGTGACATACGAACCCTCTTATTCTGTATATTACAAAATTCCTCTGACATCATATATCAATCTATATATATATATATATATATATATATATATATATATATATATATATATATATATATATATATATATATAATATATATATATATATATATATATATATATATATATATATATATATATATATATATATATATATATATATATATATATGTGGTAGGAAAAGCTCATTGAATTAAAAAACGAATATATATATATATATATATATATATATATATATATATATATATATATATATATATATATATATATATA
>JAXCGZ010015185.1:135000-137500 GCA_037179515.1 Halocaridina rubra | reverse complement strand
AGGCAATAGGTCGGTAGTTTGAAGGAATAAAGCGGTCACCCTTCTTGGGAACAGGTTGAACTACAAATTGAAGGATAGATACTAGTTGACAGTATGAGGCAAAAAAGATGGCAAAGCACGGGAACCAGTTCATCAGCAAACTCCTTAAGGAACCTTGCAAGGATACCATCGAGACCAGATGCCTTGTTCGTCTTTAGCGAGCGAAAAACCTTATGAACTTTGCATGAAGAAAGGATAAGGGAAGGCATAGGGTTAGAGAGGGGGTAAAGAATGAGGAACAGGTATGCTGAAATCGTTTATAAAAGAGTTGGCAGAAAAATCAGAGCCAAAGAGAGAGGCTTTATCAGTGGGGGAGCAAGCTATAGAACCATCAGAACGAATGAGAGGGGGAAAGCTTGAATTACAGAAGTTATTGGAGAGGTTTTTGGCTAAGGACCAGAATCATTTATCAGTGGGAGAGGAGTTAAGGTCATCAACTTTCCTTCATATAAAGGAAGCCTTAGACCCTCGAATCTGAGCAGTACAGTGGTACCTAGCTACAACAGAAGCAGAGCGAGCTACATCGGAAGGAGAGGCTTGGTAAGATCAGTGTGCCTGATTCCTGGCCTGGATAGTCATGGAGCAGGCATGGTCAAACCAAAGTTTAGAGGTAGAGAAAGTTTTTGTAGAAGAGGGGATGTACGCCTCCATTCCCTTGGTCATGATCTCAGCAAATTTTAGAGCTACCTGATCAGTGTTGCGACCCCGAAAGCAGTAGTCATCCCATGGAAAGTCAAAGAAGAAGCTTTGCAAATTTTCATTTTGGGTACGCTCAAAGTGCCAAAGGAGGCGTTGAGTAGGAGGGATTGGTGGAGGGGGAGTGAAAATGGAAGAGACTGAGATCATAGAGTGGTCAGATTTACCAAAAGGGGAAAGCACAGAATAAGAATAGTTTGAAGGATTAGAAGTTAAAAAATAGGTCAAGAGTGTTTGCTGCATGTTTGTGACGATCAGGAACACGAATAGGATGGTTGATTATTTGCTCTAGATCGTGAGTAATAGAGAAAGCAAGGGCCACACTTCCTCCCACATCAGTGTGAGATGAATGAAGCCAGTCACTGTGGTGTACATTGAAGTCTCCAATGTAGAGAACTTCGGCATGTGGGTGAGAAGATAGCAAGGACTCATGGCACGAGGACAGATATTCAAAGAAAGACACAAACTTGGTAGAGTTTGGAGAACAGTAGCAGAAGCAAAGGAAGATAGTGATAGTGGAGAGATAGACTTTTAGCCAGAGAACATCAAAGTCGTGAGATTCAAGGTCCATAAGCCTCGCAGTAGGAGTGTTAATGTTGCAGTAGGCAAGACCCCACCTTTGGAACGAAAACGAGTATACAGATTATAGTGAGAGATTTGAAATGGATAAGTGGAAGCATGTATAGACAGCTGGGTTTCAGATAGGAGGAGGAGGTTAGGGAGGAAAGCACCCAAGTGCTGTTCCACAGACGAAAGATTAGAGTTCAGCCCACGAATGTTAGAATAGTGAAGAGTGAAAGAAGCAGATCTATTGGGAGGCGCAAGGTTATGGGGAGATCCATTACTACCACCAGGCGTGTCTGCCCTCAAGCCAATAGTGGAGTCAACACGATCCCCGGAGATTCCTCGCACCCCTCTATGCCGGGTACTGGGGGTCATTAGCTGTGGATGTTATATAAATAATAACAAATGAGGAAAAAAGAGAGAAAAAAAGATAGAATTGGGGAATGTTGTGACTTGTCAAATGTACTGGAATAGCATGAGATGTGTAATGAATACGCCAGAATATTCAGTGTAGATGTAGGCATGAGGAAAGAGCCGTCCTGAAGGAAGACTCAAACCGGAACATTCTGGACCAGTCCTAGTTGCATTCTAATACCTTCAGTCGTAGTCTTTCATCGGGCGGCTAGTGCCATGGCCAACCTACTAAGTGTATATATATATATATATATATATATATATATATATATATATATATATATATATATATATATATATATATATATATATATATATATTTATGACTCAAAGTTAATTACTGCATTGGTCATCTATGTACACATGCCGATATCCCCCTTGTAGGAAGAGGGAGGGGGGATTTCAGCATTAAAGCATAGGCCTGTGCCTATTTTAAGGTTCCGGTTGGATTTTTCCTACCAGAATGTTCCCCCAAGCATGCCATGACTCTTCACGGGAAGAATAGATGAAGAAAGGTATTCCCATTTCCCTGGGTTCACCCCATTTAATTGAATTTTATGACATGAATGGAAATACAGATTGCATGCTTGGAAAAAAAGAGACTGAACTAAAGGAGGCAGAGGATTATCAACCACTCCCATTTAGATACAATCCACCCATCGGACATGTATTGACAATACAAAGAAAGAAATGTTTCTAAAGGTCAAACATATATATATATATATATATATATATATATATATATATATATATATATATATATATATATATATATATATATATATAT
>JAXCGZ010015185.1:122500-130000 GCA_037179515.1 Halocaridina rubra | reverse complement strand
TTTATTAAGTTCGTAAGGGAATATACCATCAGGACTTGTAGCTTTATAGGCATCTAACGCCATCAACACTTTGCATATCTCTGTGACTGAAAAGATGATATTCTCTAATACCGGCTCATGAACTTCAAGCTCTGCAATCTAAGGGGGTGGGATATGTTATGCTGTAAATACTGAGTGAAATTCCTTGTTCAGTTCTTCACAGATCTCTTCATCCGTCTTAGCGATACTTCCATCCACTCTCTTTAACTTTAAAACTTGTTCTTTCACCCTCAGTTTTCCTTTGATAAAGCTGTGGAAAAGCTTAAGATTTTCTTTAGCCTTCTTGGCGATACCACTTTCATAATTTCTCTCTGCCTCTCCTCTTTTGCTTATGTAATCGTTTCTTGCTCCTCTATAGGTCTGCCAGGCATTTGTATATTTTCTCCTCCTATCCTTATTACAGCATCTATCTTTCCACTTTTTATCTCTCTTACAATCGTTATTGAACCATTTCTCTCTGACATGGATAAAAAAGATGGAAGGGAAAAGAATGAATTAGAAATGAGAATTTGTAAACATAAAGAAAACAACAAGCAATTGAGTGATAGCCTGAATGAAGTAAATGTTCGTTCACTGCTCTCATCTGAGAGAGCAGAGATTGCAGCTTGGAATGACCAGATAAAGATAACAGCGAACAGTTTAGAAAAGAGTATCAGGAGCTAAAGAAGGAACATGGGGCCATTTCAAATGTGTTTTCAAATGCAGTAAAGCAAATTATGGCAGTAAGAGAAGCAGTGAGGGAGGTGGCATTGTTGACAACAAAGAACCAGTAAGAAAAAAATTAAAGATGTTGTGATTGAAAGGGCTGATCCACTAATCAAACAGACACTTGATAAATGGAAGTCAGTGGCATTTTCAGGCATAAGTGAAACCCAAGAATCAACATGGCAGGGGAGACTTGAACATAATAAAGCTAGGGTTTTAGACTTGATAGGGAAGCTTGGAGTAGTATGTGGTCAAGTGGCTATTGTAAGCATTCACCGAATGAGTAAATATTTTAGGGAGGGAAAGGCGAGAATAATGAAAGTAACCTTCGAGAGAAGAGACACACGTAGAGAAGTACCGAAGAGGACAAAAACCTAAAGCAACTTCAAGAATTCAGAACAGTTTTCATTAGACCATATACACCACAGCAAGACATGGAAAGGATAAAAAACTTGTTACAAGAAGCTAGCAGTTTAAAGGAGGGAAGAATTGAAGAGGGGCACAGAAGTTTTGCTACAGAGTTTTTCCTGCCAAATGGAAGATGAAGGAGATAATGCTAAAAGATCAGGGGATGCAGCCTTATTAAGATTGCTGTGCATAAATGTTTATGGGGTAGCTGGTAAGGCAGTAGAATTAAATGATAGGATTCACAACAGTAAGGCAGATATGGTAGCAGTTACAGAGTTTAAGATAAGTGAGGATGTAAACAGCGTCACAGCTTTTCCTAAAGGCTTTAGAATATTGAGGGTTGCAAGATCTGAGAGGACCGGTGGAGGGATAGCATTGCTCAAAAGTGAAAAACTTCATGTTGAAGAAATAAACTTGCTATAGAAAAAGAGTTATTGGAATTTCTTATTGCTCACATAAATACTCTCTCTCTCTCTCTCTCTCTCTCTCTCTCTCTCTCTCTCTCTCTCTCTCTCTCTCTCTCTCTCTCTCACACACCATCGGTAATGTTTAATGCGTTAAAAACTGCGTACCCGGAAAGGCGTTCATAGGGCTGACGAATGAAACAGAAAAAGGCAAACTAATGATTTAATAGTAACAGTTATAACATTAAAAAAAATAACATTAAAATAACTACAACAATAATAATAATGATAATAATAATAATAAAAATAATAACAATAATAATATAATAATAAGTATTTAACCCAACAAGAAATGAACAATTGCTAAATGTTTATGAGAAAAGTCATATAGGTATTATCGAAGTCATAAACTCAGTTATTGATATCTCATTGGAGAGAAAGTGTTGGATTTTGATTATGGAAGAATTTAATCATAGAGAGATAGATTGGATAAATCTTGACCCACATAATGGGAAGGACTCATTCAGGGCAAGATTCCTAGGTTGCGTAAATGGGAATTTCCTACAACAACTTGTACTGGAAACAACGAGGGCCACGGGTGGGGATGAGCCATCACTACATTTTTTTTTATGAGTGTGACACCGAGACAGGCAGAAACTGCCCTCATCAATAAAGGCCAGGGCACGAGAAAATACCAAGACGAAGGAAAAGACAAAGATTAAGGACAAGACAGAGATGAGGTAATGTCAAACATAGGAAAACGACAGATAGAAAATAGAGTCAAAGTACAGAGGACCCAGAGATATGGAGGACTAGGCTCTGAGATGACGATAGATCTGCTTTTTGAAGGATGAAAGGTCATAAGAACTAGGAAAAACAAAAGGAGGAAGAGAGTTCCAGAGTCTGGAGGTAGATGGGAAGAAGTAGTGACTGCACTGACCAATCCGCGAGCTACAAATCTCCACACAGTACCTGTGAAATGAAGCCGCTTGGCGAGTGTTACACGACCTCTGCAGTGGGGGAGGAATGCAACTCACCAACTCATCAGAGCAGCGATGGAAGTAGTAGTGATAGAAAAGAGAAAGGGAAGATACCTTACGGCGAAGAGATAGAGAATCCAGGTTAGAAGTAAGAGAAGGATCATTATTGAGTCTGACTGCCTTAGATTCAACCCTATCAAGGAGATAAGTATAAGAAGAAGGACCCCAGATTTATGAGCAGTATTCTAAGCAGGGACGGATAAGACCTTTATAAATTTTAAGTAACTGTAAAGAGGAAAAGTAATGACGAAAACGAAACAAAACCCCCAATTTTTTGGATGAAGATTTAGAAATATGGATTATATGATTCCTCCAAGACAAGTTAGAGGCTATATAGCTTCCTCATATGTTGACAGAATTAAGAGGGAGAATTTCGTTAGTTTCGAAGACAGTAGGGTTTTCAGGAGGAGAAGAAAATAAAGAGATAGCCAAAAACTGTGTCTTGGAGGCATTGAATTTAACTAAATTTTGAGTGCCCCATTCAGATACTCTCTGCAAATCGGAGTTAAGAGTAGAAGAAAGAGTGATACGAGACTGATTACGCGTAGCAGATGAAGGTTGTGAAGAAAAGGCAGAGGAAAAGTGAAGGGTAGAATCATCAGCAAAGGCATGAAGAAGAGAGGAAGATGGAGATTGTAGAAGATCATTGATGAAGAAAAGGAACAGTAGGTGAAAGAACAGAACCCTGTGGAACACCACTGGTAACAGAGAAAGGGCTAGATGTCACGCCATCAACAACTACAGATATAAAACAGTCAGTAAGAATACTGGAAATCAAAGAACAGAAAGAAGGAGTAAAGCAATAGGCAGGGAGTATGGCCAACAGAGCCTTGTGCCAGACTCTGTCAAAAGCCTTAGAGATATCAAGGGCGACGACAAAAGATTCCCCATAGTTCCTCAGAGAAGATGACCACACATGAGTAAGATAGGACAGGAGATCACCAGTGGATCTTGCCTTGCGGAAGCCATACTGGTGATTGGAGATAAGGGAGTTAGATTCAAGGCGTTTCAAGAAGTGAGCATTGAGCAAAGTTTCGAGAACTTTAGCAATAGAGGAGGTTAGGGCAATTGGTCGTTAGTTTGAAGGAATAGAGCAGTCACTCTTCTTAGGAAAAGGTTGAACTAGAGCATGCTTCCAAGATGAAGGATAGATACTGATTGACAGAATGAGGCGAAAAAGACGGCAAAGCACAGGAACCAGTTCATCCGCAAACTCCTTAAGGAACCTTGCAGGGTTACCATAGGGACCAGATGCCCTGTTCGCTTTAGTGAGCGAAGAACCTTATGAACTTTGCTTGAAGAAAGGATAAGGGAGGGCATAGGGTTAGAGAGGGGTAAAGACTGAGGAACAGGTGCGCTGGAATCGTTTATAGAAGTGTTGGAAGAAAACTGAGATCCAAAGAGAGAGGCTTTGTCAGTGGGAGAGCAAGCTATAGAACTATCAGAACGAATGAGAGGGGGAAGCTTGAGTTGCAGAAGTTTTTGGAGAGGTTTTTGGCTAAGGACAAAAAGTATTTGTCATTGGGAGAGGGGTTAAGGCCATCAACTTTCCTTCATATAAAGGAAGCCTAATAATCGCAGATTATGTGTTGAACATTGATAAAATTGAGTGTGAACCATCGATTGGAAAAAATGACCGCTCTGTGTTGGTGAAAGGTATAAAACAAGTAACTATCTTATCATATTCTCCACAAAAGATTTCTTGCATTTCTTGTACAGATTCGTTGCTAAATAAAGTACTCCAATCAATAACTGCAAAAAGCTCATTGATTTTTAAGTAATCTCCTTTTGGATAGTTCCTCCTCATGTCATTACTTTCAGGCAGAACATCTTCGATGACATACTCCAGCAACAACACACAGCTGTCACTTTTCCAATCGGTGGTTCACACTCAATTATTCAGTGTTCAACACATTATCTGTGATTATTAGATCAAGTAGTAATGGTTCATCCTCACCCCTGGCCCTCGTTGTGAAGAATTTTAGTTTGATTGGAGTAACTGAATATTTGAAAATCTAATCGCATGTGATTTTCACTCAAATCTCTCTCTCTCTCTCTCTCTCTCTCTCTCTCTCTCTCTCTCTCTCTCTCTCTCTCTCTCTCTCTCTCTCTCTCCTCTCTCACACCATCGGTAATGTTTAATGCGTTAAAAACTGCGTACCCGGAAAGGCGTTCATAAGGCTGACGAATGAAACAGAAAAAGGCAAACTAATGATTTAATAGTAACAGTTATAACATAAAAAAATAACAATAACTACAACAATAATAATAATGATAATAATAATAATAATAATAATAATAATAATAATAATAATAATAATAATATTAATAATTACTATTATTATTATTATTATTATTGTAATAATAGTAATTTTTGAGTATGTGTGTGAGTGCGTTTATAATAATAATAGTAATTAATATGATTGTATGCATAAATGTGTATGTGTTTGTATGCGTGTGCAGGGGGACATTAGAATAGACTCTCAAATATGACTATATAAAATTTAGTGATTATTAGTAATATTAATTACTTTAACCCTGCGTGATAACCTAGCATAGCCTAACATAACCTTCCTTTAAGATAAATAATACATAACTTTTTTTTAAGTTCTCAAACTGAAATAGAAATGACTCTGACTTCACAAAGTTATGGAATTTTTTGAGGATAATATTCACACTCAAATTTTATTTACAAATTTTTAGGTCAAAAGCTTCAACTCAATTTGGAATATATCTGGGAATAGCTCTTGGATTAACTTCGGGAATAACACAATTTTCATTCTTCTGTGATATGTGTGCGAGTATAGGCTTAGTCTAATAATAATATTTCAAAGACTAAAGATTTGAACTAAGATTAACCTTACAAAACGACGATGAATATCAATGTTTTTTTTTATTTTTTTATTTTCATCAATGTTTAATTTCCCCTTAGGCGAGGTTTCATATAGTAGGGGAAAAGTGCTGTGGGTGAAGCTGATTTTGGAGGGGGAGGAGTGGGATATATATTAGAGGAGGATAAAACGGGTATGGGGATTGGGTGGAAGAGGCTGGAATGGCAAATTGTGGGTGGGATAGGCTTATATGGGCTGAAATGGGCGGTAGACTGGGTTAGATTGATGTAGGCAGGAAAGTGGATGTTAGCAAATAAATGGGTGGAAAAGTGGGTGAGGATGAAGTGAGCGGGAAAGGAAGTGGGATGAAACCAGCGTGAGAGTGGATGAAATTAATGGCAGGATGAGTGAGAGGCTCTGAAATGGAAGGAAAAAATGGGTTGAAAAGCTGCAGTGGGGGAAATTGTTGCTGGGAGAGTCTAAAATAGACGAGAAAGTTGGGTAGATAAGGATTAAATTGGTAGAAGTGTGGGTAATACAGGCTGAAGTAGGCAGTTGATTAACTGAGAAAGGTTGAAAAGGAAGTGGGTAGGGTGAGGATGAAATGAGCGGGGAGAGTTGGGAAAGCTGACAGAATAAATTGAAGCAACGGAAGAGTGAATGACCAAAGTTGACTTTAGGTGGGAGGTGGGAGAGAATGAAATGTGTGGGAGAGTGGGTACAACAAGCTGATAAGGGTGAGAAAATGAGTTTGAAGTCTGATATGGGCAAGATATTGGGTGTGAAAGGTAGATATGGGTGGAGAGTGGGTGGGAGAAACTGTAATGCGCGAGAGTATGGGTGAGAGAGTTTGAAATGGGCTTGAAAGTGGGTGTGAGATGATGAATGGGAGGAAGAGAGGTGGGAGAGATTGATTTGAGCAGTGAATTAGGTAAGAAGAGGTGAAATTGGCGAGAGTATGGGTGGGAAAGGCTGTAATAAGTAAGAGAGTGGGCGAATGAAGTTGATATGGAATTTATTTTTCCTACTCTTATAGGGAATCACTACTGCAGGCTAGTTTCTTGAAGACTAGCATATGGGCAGAATTCTTTGCGCCCAGATGCCCATCCAAACACCAACCCTCTTCATTAATCAAGGCAATGTATCAACACTGATTTGAGCTGGTTTGCTCCCTGAATTACTAGATTTCAATACATCTATTACCGTTCTGGTATCATTGTTCTTAGCATTTTTGAGAGAATTTTAATTTGATATTCCGTATAGTCATCGTTGCCAGAATGATCGTATCCACAATACAAAGAATTATAATATAACTCCCTACATATTTGCACAATACAGCCCTGTTTTCGCTGGCAACAATACTTTTACGCTAACTCAAAAGGAAAAAAAGTGCAATAAACCGCGAGTGAATTTACTTCCCAAGAACTTGCTTAGATTTGGGATTACTTTGTTGGAGGTTGGAGAAAACTGAGTCCTGAGGAAGACAAGGCTTGCAATAGTCCTTTGTTGGGGACTGGGGATGCGGTGTTGGATAGTGGTGGGGGAGGAGATGAATGGGTGGAAGGGGGGCTCGTATTCTTCCCCTTTAAAGCGAACCCAACAGAACAGGTAGTGCAGTATAGCTCCAGTGAAATGGGTGGGCGTTGTACCTGGAGGAGGGCCTGGAGGAAGAGTGGGAGAATGGAAGGGCTGGGAGGAGGCAAGGTATTTGGGAGGGACGAAAATGATGGGACAGAGAAAAGACGAAAAGAGGAAATAAATAAAAAGGTTAAAGAAAAAGGAAAAGGGTAGGAATTGGTAGAGACAGGGCAAGTTGAAAAGGAAAGAGAGTTGAGAGAAAATAAATGTAAAAAATTAAAAAAAGGGATTGAAATACAAAATAAAGGAGAGCATGCACAGCAATTCAGATAACAAAGGAAGAGGAAGTGCTTGGAAGAGACAAAAATGTCTTCCTACCAGGTATCGAAACAATACAACGAGTCAGATCATTCATTCATATTCATCGATTTTCTATTAAGAAACTCGTAATAATATGTAAAAAAATCAACAGAACGAATATATATATATATATAT
>JAXCGZ010015185.1:105000-120000 GCA_037179515.1 Halocaridina rubra | reverse complement strand
ACATCACCTATATATAGATTTAGATTTCGAAAAATATGTTTCATTTCATCGCCAATGAAATTATCAAAGGTTGAACTTGGTCAAAGAACTCCCTTTGTCCTTACTTCTCTTTTCGCTAGTAGGTTCATAGGCAACTACAGATATTACATACTGTGTGTGTGTGTGTATGTGTGTGTGTGTGCGCTTATAGCATGTTGTGTACGTATGTGTGAGTGTGAGTGTATGTGTGTATGTATGTTTCGTGCAATTTTCCATACCATACAGAAATAAGAAGATAACTGAGACTATAATAAAAGAATAGAGTTCTGCATACCCTGTCTGTCCTGAGCACAGTCAATGCAATCTACTGCCGTTTCCTCCCACGGAATGCATGATATACGATTGCAGTATTCAACCTTCATATGCACAGAGATGATGATGATGGTGGTAATAATAATAACAATAATTCAAATACTTTCCCTCCCTTGTCTGGAATCGATCCTGGGAACTTTAGACTTGTCACTAGAGTGCCACAACTTAGTCCACTAGACCAACAGAGGTTGTTGTTTATGAGGGGTAATTGGATCATCATCTAATGATACCCAGATGAAGGAATGCCACTACGACCATTAATCTCCGTTTTACCCCTCCCCAATGCACCATTGTCCAGCAAACATCTTTAATTCTCCTCCTCAACATCCAATACTAGCTAGATGAAACAAATGCAGTACTATTAAGCATTTTTAGATATATTGAAGTAATCTCTTACTTGTCAGCAATCGAACCTTTGGTCTCTAGATAAGAGCAATGCAGCTGAGTCCACTGGACCAACAGAGGTTGCATAAGAGGGAACTAGATGATCCTCTGCCGCTATCCATAGGGAGGGATGTCACTGCAAACATTAATCATCATTTTACTCCCCTCCCCAAGTCACCAGTGGCAACAAGCACATTTGATTCTCCTCCCCAACAGCCAAGGGTAGCTAGATGATACAAATGCAATGTTGTTACACATTTTTGAATGTATTCAAATAATCTCTCATTTTTGTCGGGAATCGAAAGTAGGAACTCTAGACTACAACATCACAGCCTAGTCCACTATAAGAGAGAGAGATGGAGCATCCTCTAATGATACCCAGAGAGAGGGACACCAGTGCGATCATTATCTCCATTTTACCCCCTCCCCAACCCAGCAGTGGCCAGCAAGCACATTTAATTCTCCTCCTCAACATCCAAGGCTAGCTAGATGAAACAAATGGAATGCCATTACACATTTTCAGAAGTATTCAAATAATTTCCCTTTCATGTTGGGAATCGATCCTGGGAACTCTTGACTAGAGTGCCACAGCTTAGTTCACTAGACTAACAGAGATTGTATATGAGGGAGAGCTGGTGCATTCTCTGATAATATCCATACGGAGGGATCGTTTAATTCTCCTCCTCACATCCAGGTCTAGCTTGATAAAACAAATGCAATGTTATTGTACTTGGGAATTCTAGACAAGAGCGCCACAGCTTAGTTTCCTTATACAGAGTCTGCATAAGGGGGAGAATTGGATCTTCCAATGATGATACCCAGATGGAGGGACACCAATGCCACCATTCATCTCCATTTTATCCCATCCCCAGCCCACATTTAATCCTCCTCCTCAACAGCCACGGCTAGTTAGATGATACAAATGCAATACTTCAAAGCATTTTAAATATGTTCAAATAATATCTTTCCCTTGTTGGAAATGGATCTAGGAACTCTAGACTAGAGAACCACAGCTTAGGGCACTAGACCAACAGAGTTTATATAAGAGGGAAAACAAGACCTTCCTGTAATAATACACAGAAGGAGGTACAACCCTGCGACCAATGATCTCCGTTTTACCCCCTCCCCAACACACTAGTGGCCAGCAAACACATTCAGTTCTCCTCCTCAACATCCAAGGCAATCTAGATAAAACAAATGCAGTGCTATTACATATTTTTAAATGTAATCAAATGATCTCCCTTCCGTGCCGGGAATCGAACCTGGGAACTCTAGATAAGAGCACCATAGATTAGTCCACTAGACCAACAGTGGCTGTATAAAGGGGAAAATTGCCTAATTCCCTGATGACATCCAGATTGAAGGAGACCACTGTGACCATTATTATCCATTTTACCCACTTCTGCAATCCACCACTGGCCAGCAAGCACATCTCATTCTCTTCCTCAACATCCAAGGCTAGCTAGATGGAACAAATGCAATGCTATTAAGCATTTTAAATTTTTTCAAGTAATCTCCCTTCCTTGTCAGGAATTGAGCCTGGGAATATAGATTAGAGTGCCACAGCTTAGTCCACTAGACCAACAGAGGTTGTTGTTCCTGAGAGGGAATTGGATCCTCTAATGATACCCCTCTAATGATACCCTTAATTCAAAACAGTCAGGGCCATAAGGGGAACTAACACAAGACAGAGTAATGATCTCATTATACAGAGAACAAACGCAGATGCAGGTATAAAGATGATCACCATTCGACGGCGAACACTCTGGATCAATATTCCAAAACATCTTAAAAATTCATGCTCCTTCTCAGCTTTCAAAGGCAAACTATATAGGTTTCTTTGACACAAGTAGATATTGCTCTCTCACTAATCAAACTAAATGACTGAATGTAGTTTCAGTTAATATTTACTGTTCTACATGCAAATTGATATCACCTTTGACCTTTAAGCTAAGCATTAGTTGTCTTCTATATAAGGAGTACAAAAATGGTGATGACGCCGATGATAAGAGTCACTTTTACTCATATCTATCCTGTATAGAACTTGTTCTTACGGTCCTTGATATTTTAACTTAAGTATCAAGAGTCATTACTATTACTTTTTAGTAATAATATAATAACCATTTGTATGCTTTGTTATTCATAGAATTACTTATTATTATTATTATTATTATTATTATTATTATTATTATTATTATTATTATTATTATTATTATTATTATTATTATTATTATTATTATTATTATTATTATGTATACGTTTTACTCAGTTATTAATTTATTAAGTACTTAATGGGGATGGTATATACATCTGTTAATTCTAGTAATTTTAATTTTCTGGGTAAGCTTTATTTCTATTCACTGTAAGTGCATGCATCATCCTCTTACTTATATGCTCATTTGCATGCCTACTTATAAGTGTATTCTTAGTTTTGTAATAGTAGAACCATTATAATAATGAAAATGAATTTTTTGAATTTGAATTTTGAATCAATGTGCTGGTGGCCTCGGCTAAAAATGGGGAAGTTCCAAGCCCGTTTGACGCTAACCCTCTTCGACGCTGCTGATTAGCTCCAAAGTAAAGACAAAGTCAGCACGTTTGGAAATCAAGCAGCATTGTTGGTGTGAAAGGATGAATTAAAGCATTCTTCACCATCATCTGCCTTCAGGTCTTTCCTTCCGAATTTCCTCTCAGGGTTTACTCCTCAAGCCTCTCGCACTCCCGTTTGAGCCTGCGAGGCAGCAGGAACAGATATGAAATATAGTTTGCAAATAGATATGGAAAACCTAGAATTACCATCCCTCTGTTAATGAATATAGAGAAGAAGGATATGATCATAAAGCAAACGGTGGAAATCGTAATACAATTTAATTCATTCCAGAAGTTCTCGATGGAAAAGAACACCTATATTAGTTACCCCCCCCCCAGTTAATAAACAAAGATATGAAGGAAAAGGACATAAAAGCCCAAAAAGTGAAAATAAATAATTAAAAGAATAATTGTAGTATCAAATACAATAAACATTTCCACGAGCACTGCTCCGCTAATTATGCTGCTTCAAGAATCGTACGAACACCTTTATATGTAAACATACAGTACCTGAAAGTCACGGAAATACTCAGGCTCTTGTGCAAACGTACGTACATGCTCGTGCGTACTCACAAGCAATTACTAGTTGTTAAGTTGTAAGCTCTCCAGAAAAAAAATTACCTCCTGCACGCAACAATGGCAGAGCTAGCCACAAAGAAAGAAAAAAAAAAAAACAGTACTCGAGCACAAGAACTTCATGGAGATGTTTGTAAAAGGATACTAAATAAGTGTGAAGGCAAAATTTTTACAGTAGAAAATGCGATATATATATATATATATATATATATATATATATATATATATATATATATATATATATATATATATATATATATATATATATATATATATATATATACACACACACACACACATATATATATATATATATATATATATATATATATATATATATATATATATATATATATATATATATATATATATATATATATATATATATATATATATATATATGTGTGTGATTACCTAATTGTGTTTACGGGAAAGAGCCCAAAGCTCGTATCTTCCCGTCTCCTGATCGGTTCCATTTTATACTTAGTGATACTTATTATACCTGTCCTTAAAACTATGGACTGAGATAGCATTAACTACCTCCTCGCTTAGCCAATTCCAATTATCAACTACTCTTACACTGAAAAAGTATTTCCTTACATCCTGCGAAGAAGTTTTCTTACGAAGCTTCAAACTATGACCTCTAGTTCTAGAGCCACCCATATCAAAATATCGATCCTTATCCACTCTATCATAACCATGAAGGAATTTAAAGACTGTCACCATATCCCCCCTCACTCTTCTAGCTTCGAGTGATGGTAAGTCTAATTCCCTCAGCCTCTCATCATAACTGAGATTGCGTATTTCTGGCACCAGTTTCGTGGCATGTCTTTGAACTTTTTCAAGCTTAGCTATGTGCTTTTTCAAGTGCGGATTCCAAAAGGGGGCTGCATATTCGAGTTTTGGCCTCACATAGGTTACATAAATATTTCTGAACATTTCCTTGTCCATGTGCCTGAAGGCTTCCCTTACATTTGATAAGAATGCATATGCTGCCCTTACTATGCCATTTATATGTATTTCTGGAGACAAATCGGCCAGTATGTTTACTCCTAGATCTCTCTCATTTTCTGTCTCTTGAAGTTGTACTCCAGCCACCGAGTAGTCAAGCTTGGGCCTTCTTGCACTTGTACCCATTCTCATTACCTTACATTTTGAAGTATTGAATTTCATTAGCCACTTTTCTGACCACTCATGCAGATTATTTAGATCCTCCTGAAGTTCTCTACCATTGTTCTCGTTTTTTACTTTCTTCACAATCTTTGCATCATCTGCAAACATATTCATGAATGAATTTACAGACTCTGGTAGGTCATTTACATATACAAGGAACAAAAGTGGCCCTAAAACTGAGTGTGTGTGTGTGTGTGTGTGTGTGTGTGTGTGTGTGTGTGTGTGTGTGTGTGTATAGATAGATAGATAGATAGATAAATCGATAGATAGATAGATAGCCATTCCTTAATAAAGTCAAGAATGCTATCTAGGTACACTGATGGATTGTCTTTGTGCTGTAACTTCCAATCCTGTTCAGGGACAGTTTTACACACACACACACACACACACACACACACACACACACACACACACACACACACACACACACACACACACACACACACACACACACACACACACACACACACACACACATACACACACACACACACACACACACATACAGGATGCATAGACGAGTGGCTAGCATCGAATCCATTGTATTACCTAATTTTTTTTTTTTTTTTTGTAAATCAGGGGAACTTTTACAGCTTATATCAACCTGATGCTGCAGTTCCATATCTTGTTAAAACAATGTCCTTCCCATAAAGGTTAGCTTAGTCGTCAAATTATTATACAAAATAAGTAAATGAATGAATAAATAAATAAATACGAAAAAAGGACTTGTCAACATTTGTTAATTTGCCAAGTAGCATAGTGGTCTATTTTCTTTTTAATCCTTTCTCTGTTATTAAATTTTCCCTTTAATTCATGCTATGTTTTTTTAATCTTACTTGTGACAAATTCTGATCCTGTTATAACATGTTTGTTTATAACTGACTAGTCTTTTCTTCTGAAATGATCGGTTTAGCAGATAAGTGGAATATATAGCAGAAACAGGTGTTCAAGGCAATACGTGTTTTATTTCTTGGTTGCGGTTTCAAGCTTGTCTTCATATGGGTATTTTTTTTTTTATTACCAGGGTTAAATTTTAAGTTAGGATGTGTGTTACCAGAAACATGTTTCACTGAAGAGATTAATTAAGTAACTAAATTAGTACTCATAAGAAGGTATAGATTCTCTGTGTGAGGTTAAATAAAAACTTTTTCGTTTTTTTTCTGAATTCTGTGAGGCCAAAAACGCCATGATGAAACCGTCTCTACCTCTAACCACCCCTCATCCAATAGTTGGGGGAGGGGTGGTCGAGGATCTCCGGGGGATGCGGTAGAGGGAGTAGCCCTAAATAGCCTGAAACAAAAAGTCAGGGGACCTTAAGACCCTCTAAACAAACCTGAATGATAAATTTCGGAATATGAATAAGAAAGAAAATGAAGTACTTAGAGAAATAATAAACAAATTAGAGGATTCTAACAGGGAACAAAGGGCAGAGAGAAAATAATTTGAAAAACGAATAAAAAAGCTGGAAGGGGAAATTAAATCAGAATTTCTAAACAAGAAGATAAAAGCAGAGTTGAGTGAATTAAATAAATATCAGTTCACTGCTCTCTTCTGAGAGAGATGAGATTGCAGTTTCGGCTGTCCAGATAAATTAAAACATCAAACAGTTTAGAAATTAGATTCAGGAGCTGAATACGGAACATGAAGCCATTACAAGATCCTTTGCAGATGCAGTAAAGCAAAATGAATCAGAACAAGAGGCAGTGAGGGAGGTGGCATTGGAAAATGTAAATACAGTTGTCTACAAAGAAACAGTAATAGAAAAGTAAAAGATGTTGTGATTGAAAGGGGCAATCCACTGATCAAGCAGGCACTTGATAAAGAGAAGTCAGTGGCAAACTCAGGCATAAGTGAATCCTAGGAGTCAACATGGCAGGGGAGACTTGAACATTATAAAGCTAGGGTTTAAGACCTGAAAGGGAAGCTTGGAGTAGTATGTGGTCCAGAGTATAGTGTAAGCATTCACTAAATACGTATATACTTTAGGGAGGGAAAGACCACAATAATGAAAGTAACTGTTGAGGGATGAGACACAAGTAGAGAAGTATTGCTGAGGGCAAAATACCTAAAAGACCTTCAAGAATTTAATAGTGTTCATTAGGCCATACAGAACATAGGAAGAGATGGAAAGGATCATAAACTTGTTGCAAGGAGCTAGAAGGTTTAATGAGGGAAGAAATAAAGAAGAGAAGAAAACATTTTCTTTTAGGGTTTTTCCACCCAAAGGGGAAGTAAAAAAGATATTGCTAGAAGTTCAGGGGATGAAGCCTCATTAAGATTGCTAAACACAAATGCTGATGGGGTAGCTGGTAAGGTAGTAGAATTAAATGATAATATTCACAACACTAAGGCAGATATAGTAGCAGTTACTGAGACTAAGTTAAGTAAAGACAAACAGTATTTTAGAATTTTCCTAAAGGTTTCAGAATATTAAGGGTTGAAAGGTCTTAGAGGACTAGTGGGGGATAGCATTGCTCATAAGTGAAAGAGTTCACTTTGAAGAAATAAAATATTCTATAGAAAATGAGATAATGGAATTTGTTGTTGCCCACATAAACACCTGGTCAGATAGCATTATAATATCTGTTGTATATAACCCACCAAGGAATCAACATAGGATAGAAGTTTATGAGAAAAGTCATATAGGTATTGTCAAAGTCATAAACTCAATTGTTCACAATGTGAACAATTGATTTTAATCATAGAAAGATAGCTTTGAGACCCACACAGTTTGGACACATTTGGGGCAAGATTCCTAGATTGTATTCAAGGGGATTTCCTACACCAACATGTACTGGACCCAAGGAGGGCCAAGGGTGGGGATGAGCCATCAGTGATTAATCTAGTATTCACAGATAATGTGTTAGATAGTGAAAAAATTGATTATCACTCAATTGGAAAAAGTTACCATTGTGTGTTGTTGATGATATTCTGCCTGACTGTAGAGACGCTGAGAAAGACATGAGGAGTTACTATCCGAGAGGAGCTTACATTAAAATTAATGAGTTTTTGTCTGGAGGACCTTATTTAATAACAAATCTGTACAAGAAATATACAAAATATATTTTGAGGCATATGGGAAGATAGTAATTTTTTTGCATACCTTCCATCGCAATAGGAGTGATTTATTCCAGAGGGAATTGGTTCAATAATGATTGTAAGAGAGCTAAGGAGTCGAGAGACAAATGCTCGGAAAGGTGTAGGAGGAAAAACACATAAAGGCCTGGCAGACTTATAGAAGAGCAAGAAATGATTTTATAAGTAATAGCAGAGAAGCGGGCTATTATGAAAGGGATATCACTTAGAAGATTAAAGAAAATCCCAAGCTTTTTCACAGCTTTATCAGAGGAAAACCAAAGCTCAAAGAACAAGTTTTAAAGTTAAAGAGGGTGGATGGAAGCATCACTGAGACAGATGAAGAGATCTGCTGAGAATTTAACAAGTAGTTTCAGTCAGTTTAGAGCAGGAAATACCCCATCCCCTCAGATTGCAGAGATAGGACTTCATGTGCCAGCATATGAGAATATTAACTTTTCAGCCACAGATGTATGCAGACCATTGATAGAGCTAGATGCCCATAAAGCTACGGGCCCTGATAGTAATTCCCCTTATGTACTTAAGAAATGCGCTAAGCCAAAATTGGTGGTGGCATACATCATAGTTGAAAAGTTGCTGGAATCTGGGGAGATTCCAAGATGCTGGAAACAAACGAACGTCGTACCTATTAGTAATAAGGGAAGGAGGCATACAGCTCCAGACTATGGTCCGGTTTCTTTGACCAGCATAATTTGCGAAGTTATGGAGAAATTACTAAGAAAGCACATTTCTCTTCACTTGGAATCTTTCTACTTTTTGTTAGTGAGACGACATGGCTTCAGAGAAGTAGATCAACAGTATCAAACTTATTGGAAGTTTATGATGAGGTAAGGCGGATCTTAGTGGAAAGAGAGGGCTGGGTGGATTGCATACTCCTAGATTTTCAGAAAGTATTTGATATGGTCCCACATGGGAGACTTGTTAAGAAGATGCAAGTAATGGCGAGAATAGGTGGAAATGTCTTGGAATGGATAAAAACTTACTCAAGCAGTAGGGATCAGAGGGTTAGAGTAAGATACTCAGTGTCTGAATGGAGAAGGTTTAGCAGTGGGGTTGCACATGAATTCAGTTTTAGTGCCACTTTGGTTCCTTGTATATGTAAAGTCATTTTTGACAATTTTTGTAAATGATTCGAAGATTGTGAAGAAAGTAAGAGATGAGAACAATGGTAGAGAACTTCTGGAATACCTAAATAGTCTGCATGAGTGGTCAAAAAAGTGGGTAATGAAATTCAATACTTCGAAATGTAAGGTAATGCGAATAGGTAAAAGTGGAGAAGGCCCAAGCTTGGATCCTCAATAGCAGGAGCAACATTTTCTGAGACGGAGTATGAGAGAGATCTAGGCTTAAACATACTGGCAGATTTGTCTCATGCAATCTTAGCAAATGTATGGTTAGCCTGCAAAGGCATGGACAAGAAAATGTTCAAAAATATTAATGTAACTTATGGTTTTTTTATGATCGTGACACCAGGCCGGACTAAAAGAAAAATAAATATGCCCTTATCGGATCTAGGGGAGAAGAAAATAAAAAAGTAAAGAGAAACAGTGATGGTGAGAGTTGTGACTTGTTAGATGTGAAGGGATAATAAGAGATGTGTAACGGTTATCCAAGAATATTCGGTGTTAATGTGGGCATAGAAAGTGAAGTCAATGCTTAAATATGCAGCCCCCTTTTGGAATCCACAATTGAAAAATGACACATATAAGCTGGAAAAACTTTAACAACATGACACGAAGGTGGTGCAGAAAAGCACAATCTCTGTTATAAGGAGAGGCTGAGGGAATTAGACTTACCATCACTCGAAACTAGAAAAATGAGGGGGGTTTTGGTGATGATATTTAAATTCCTCCATGGCTTTGACAGAGTGGATAGGGATCGATATTATAATTGGGGTGGTTCAAGAACTAGAGGTCATAGTTTGAAGCTTCGTAAGATACTTCTGAGCAGCATGTAAGAAAGTACTTTTAAATGTAGGAGTATCTGATGATGGAAATTCTTTGAGGGAAGAGGTAGTTAATGCTAACTCAATTCATAGTTTTAAGGACAAATATGATAAGTATCAGTAAGTACGAAAATGGAACCGACCAAGAGACGGGGAGTTGCGAGCATAGGGCTCTTTCAAATAAGCACAATTTGGAAAATATACACACACACATACATACATACATACATATATATATATATATATATATATATATATATATATATATATATATATATATATATATATATATATATATATATATATATATATATATATATATATATATATATATATATATATATATATATATATATATATATATATATATATATATATATATATATATATATATTCTATATATTTGATCCCGATTCTAATGTGTGTGTGTTTGAAAGGGCGTTTTACCTGCAGACAAACGAAGAGGAAAAGTACATTCCTGAGCCATCTAAATAGTAGTAGGGAAAATGTGTTTTCTCAACTAATGCAAAGACATGCTAGGCTATTTAGTCATGCATATTTAAGTGCTATAACTGTCTGTCAATGTACTTACCTTTCATTTATTTGTTTATTCATTTATTAGATATTTTGATTATATATTTATATAGTTAATATCTTATTATTTACTTTTTCATCCAATATCTATGTTATTTATATTCTTCACTTATACTACTTGTATTACAGATTTATTGTCTAATTAAAATATTTATTTATTCATTTGCTTATTTGTGTGTATATATATTTACTTATTTATTTATTCATCTGTAAGTTCAAATGTATCTTACATAAAGGTTATATATGCATTTAAGTACTTTTCAATTTATTTAACAATTTCCGTTTTGGAGAAACGCAGTTGAGAAAAATAGACCCAATATGAACATGGGAAAAGCTGATGAAAAAATATAAATTCGGTTAATCTGATAAAAATATGTTTTTCTTTTATTTAATTTGTCTTTATTTATAGAATAATTAATTCTTGGAATATGAAGGTAATAAATGTGGCCTTTAATAATGAGAGAGAGAGAGAGAGAGAGAGAGAGAGAGAGAGAGAGAGAGAGAGAGAGAGAGAGAGAGAGAGAGAGAGAGAGAGAGAGAGAGAGAGAGAGAGAGAGAGGCCATGCTTGTGAAATAACGATCCTAAGATAGAAGTAAACAAAAGTATTCTTTCAATTGGAACATCCGTAAAGGGCAAGAGGTTCTGCAGCCTTCGATTGGAGGAATTCTTGAACAAGTCATAGAAAACTATTAACTAAGAACGTTCATCTTCCTTCACAGTTAATGTACTCTCATTAAATTTTTATATGAGAAATACACACACATTTGTTCACGCACAAATACGCACACACAAAAGCTGATCAGATTAGCGGGTCATGGAATAAAATACAAAGTTCTCATCCAGAGGATGCTGAGTAAACTTCTCAAAGTGGCTCTTACTACTACTACTACTACTACTACTATGTCTCTCTCTCTTTTTTATCAAGATAATTTAAGGAAAAAGAGAGATGGCAGTGACTATCTTCTGTGATAATAGCCACTGTCAAGCTAGCAGGTTTAGTGATTACGTCAATAGATGGTGGAGGTCTTGAGTGGAGCAATGTTATCAAGAGCATGGGCTTAGAGAAGGGCCCATCAAGAAGTCTCGAATTCAGCTCCATAAAGGGGATTATACAGTTTCTCTTCGCATGAGGCATTAGGAAATAAGAAGGGAATATCATTCTATGTGTATGTGATTACCTAAGTGTGATTACCTAATTGTGTTTACGGGAAAGAGCCCAAAAGTATGTATGTATGTATGTATGTATGTATGTATGTATGTATGTATGTATGTATGTAGCAAATACACATTTATAATGCACGATGCCCTGAAAAAACAATATTTCACCCAAGATTTATTAATGATCCTGTTAAGAAGTGAACAGTTTTATTATCACTTTAATTCATACCTCTATTCAATTTGGCTTTTTTTTTCTCTGTTCCATTTAGTTATTATTGTCTGCTCTCTGTTCTCTTTTACTGCTGTGCTCTCTATATTTCTCTTCTCAACCGCATGTAACTATTATTCTCATATTAATGTTTTCCCTCATTTATTTCTTATTCAAATCTTTTCTCTCATCTCTGCCTCACTTTCCTATGTTATCTCTAAATCTTTTCCTGTTCTTCTTTGTTATTATTCTCTGGGTCTTTCCTCTGTTTTATTCTTTAGTGCCCCCCCCACAAGGGGTTATTATTCTTCTCAAAATGTTTATGTTGCACTTCGTTACGGTTCTCTTATATTTTTATCTATTCCACTTCGATATTTTTATACAAATTTCTTGATCCACTTTGATATTATTTTCTAAATCTGTTCTCTGTTTCTTTTTGTTGCTAATTTCGTAGATAGCTTTTCAGTTCCACTTTAATGTTGTCCTCAAAATTTCTTCACTGTTCCGCTATGTTACTGTACTCTTTTAATATCTTCTCTGTTCCAAATAGTTATGGTTCCCTTAATCTCATTTCTGTTCACTTTGACCGTTGTCGTGTTTCTCTGTGTCTCTTCTCTGTTCTTTAACTTTCATTAATTTCCTTTCTCCTCCGTATGAATTATTTTCCTCATTTAAACCACTTCTTTATTCCATTTTACTGTTGTTATTCATCTCTCAAATATCATATCTAATCCTCCTTATTCTTCTTTAACTCCCTTTCTTTTTCTCAAGGCTTTTTATTCTCTTTTAAACAACTTTTTCGTTTGGAAAGAGTTATTCTTCTCTACCTCTCGTCTCTTTTCTAGCTCATTAATTATAGTCTTTATAATTTTTCTCATGTTATATAATAAGATTTATATGCCTAGACGGAAATGGAATTCACCAGTTGTTTTAGATAATTTTAGGATAATTCTTAGTCCTAAAATAAGGATTGCTAATGTAGGATCAAGGAATTTCTCTAAATGATCGAAGATAATCCCACACCTGTTCAGTGCTGTAGAATGGGACGAATTGGTATGTTTTGGGGGTTGCGATGAGATGAAGCATTGGCGGTAAGCCAGCTACGCTGTCGGGCTTAACGGCAGAAGAAATTAACCCGCTTACCCTCTGGATGACCCCAGCTGTATGTGGGAGGGGGGTTATGGTGATCTTTACTTCTAAGGAACTAAGATGGGTGAGACAGGATGAAATGGATTTCTGGTGAATAAGAGTGTTTTTGTCTCAATCACCCTCCCTATGACAGAGATTACGATCATTGTATATGTATGATTTATCAGAATAAAAATGCCATATTTTAAGTGCTTAGATTTTACCAGAAGTTTGCCACGCGCTATCACCCCCCAAACTCCCAATATTTATCGAAATTCTGTTGGAATTAAAAGCAAAAAATGTCGCATGAGAAAGTGCTTGTAACGTGAGTGCACTAATGCTAACGTTATGACTCCTCTTCATAAGGTAAGTACATATATAATAGCTGCTGTCCCCTTTGTAAGGGGGTGCCCGAGTCAAAGAATACACACTAGCTCAAAAAGCCATTACACTCTGTTTCAAACATTTCAATACTTGGGGGATTAAGGGTTACCACTATTTCCCATTCCCTCACACTTCTCAAGTCATCCACAGGTCAAGTGGGTTATTTTTTTTTCTTCTGAGCTGGTTTGCCCCACTACCTCATCTTGTGGGAGTTCCCACACTTCATAAGGTAGTGTTCTTAAGAGTTTTGTGAATAGGACCCAAGACCTAAACAAAGATGACCTAGTGTGACCCCTTGTTCCAATTAAACTCTACCTAAACAGACTTTTATGAGATTTTATGCGATCAAATCATTATTGGACTTTAATTATAATTTAAAGTTCAAGACTTAAAACCTTCGAATAAAGACATAAAAAGAATATGAACATGCTTCGATTCTGGAGGAAATTTTTAATTCTTACTTTTTTCTGTTCTATTTTACTTGAATTATTATTATTATTATTATTATATATTATTATTATTATTATTATTATTATTATTATTATTATTATTATTATTATTATTATTACTATTATTATTATTATTATTATGGTTAGTATTATTATTATTACTATCATTATAATTATTGTAGTCACCATGGCTCAAGCGGTACCGTCAGCGACTTTGAGGCGTCAGGTCGAGGGTTCGCGCCCCGTCACGGTCTGAGGTTAGCAAGGGCATGCACTCAGGGTAACGATTATATCTGCCAAAATAAGTCCTTCGCAAGAAGGCAACCGTCCTAGCCCTTGGTAGAAAAGGGAGTCCGTGACGTAAAACCGGAACATTATTATTATTATTATTATTATTATTATTATTATTATTATTATTATTATTATTATTATTAATAATAATAATAATAATAATAATAATAATAATAATAATAATAATAATAATAATAATAATAATATTAATAATAATAATAATAATAATAATAATAATAATAATAATAATAATAATAATAATAAAAATGATGACAAAAATAATAACAATGCATTCAGACCACACCTTTTTAAACTCCTTCATTCATCTCTATTCTCCCATGTTCCTTCCAACGTCATAATCATTTTTCTGTTACTTTCCAAATACTCTCTTTTTCATTTCCCTATTGTGACCCTACCAGCTAAAGCTTATGGTGTTGTGTGGGAGGCGTAGTAATAGACTTAATTGATTACACCAGCTCTCTCTCTCTCTCTCTCTCTCTCTCTCTCTCTCTCTCTCTCTCTCTCTCTCTCTCTCGAATGGACTATCAGAAGAAAGTAAATATCTGGGGCATATATTTTTTTTTTTTTTATCTTTCGCATTAAATGATATATATCGTTCCTAATAAATACAGAATACCTTCTACACAGCGTGTTTATAAATAGCCCCTCTGGG
>JAXCGZ010015185.1:100000-102500 GCA_037179515.1 Halocaridina rubra | reverse complement strand
TATATATATATATATATATATATATATATATATATACATATATATATATATATATATATATGTATATATATATATATATATATATATATATATATATATATATATATATATATATATATATATATATATATATATATATATATATATATATAGAGAGAGAGAGAGAGAGAGAGAGAGAGTAAATCTGTGTGTATGTTGTATACATGTTTGTATCCACTACCATGGAAGTATAAGAGTATTTAGAATTGGATTAAAGGGGCCTCTTTCTATCTATCCACCTTTAAAGGCTTAAAACGCTAAAAGATACGTAATACATTTTATTTAAAAAAACGAAGGAACTTCAGAATTTTTTTTTTTATTAAAACTGAGTTTAATATTTTTTTTTTAGATTTATATTTTTTGCTAAAAGAGTGCAATTTTTCAATAAAGTTTGAGAATATAAAACACTTAATACAATATAAACAAAAAAGAAAATGTAAAGCGTTTCAATATAAAGCAATTAATACTAAGGAAGCGTTTGGCATGTTTGGAAATAAAGAAAAATTAATATGCTTCACTACAAAAAAGTTGATGTTGTAGCTCCGAAATACGTTTCATGCGTTTCATTAAGAAATAAGATGTTTAATATTGTTAACTAAGAAAAGTTTTAATGTATTCCACTTAAAGTTTTTCTTAAAGTTTCACAAAAAATCTTATATACGTTTCACTAAAGAACGTTCAAAGCATTTCACTGAAAAAAGATAAAAACGTTTAAAATAAACTCACAAAAGTTTAAGATGCTTCACTAAAGAAAAAAGAAAAAACAAATATTGTCACTTTAAAAAATGATGTTTCTAACAAAAAGAAAAGAAAAAGTAATACACTTAAAACAAGCTTCATACTTATAAACAAATAAAAACTAATACGTTGCACTCGAAAAACATAATGCATTTCACTACAATAAAAAGTTTAATAAGTTTCAATAAAAAGAAAAGAAAACAACGTTTCATTCGGTCAAGAACAAAAATAATTCACGTGCAAAAATAAATATTTTTATATAAAATGATGAAAAATAAAGAAGTCAGAGTATCTTTATGAAAAACAGCAGTTGATGGGTTAAATGCTAACAAAAAGCGTAATCTATTTAGTTAATATGATAAATAATAGTTGACTTTTAAAACGACAGAAACGGCTTACTAGAAGCGCGATTAAAAGTACATATGCGAATACATAGTGTGGTTATAATGCCCCTTGTTAGTGAAGTGGCTGAGTCAACACATACACACACTCGGGAGATCTTGTTGACTCCACTATTGTCGTGAGGGTAGACATGCTAGGTGGTAGTAATGGTTCTGGCCTTAACCTTGCACCTCCTGATAGATCTGATTTTTTTTTCACTCCTCACTTTTCTAATATGAGTGGTGGAACAGCACTTTGGTACATCCCTCCGTACCCTCCTTCTTTTTTTTTGAAACTCAGCTGTCAAGCCATGCTTTCCTTGACCCATTTCAAATCTCTCACTATGACCTGTATTTTCGTTTCCGTTCCAAAGGTGGGATCTGTGCATACTGCCACACTAGCACTCCTACTGCAAAGCTCATGGACCTTGAATCTCCTAACACTGATGCTCTCTGACTGAGGATCTACCTCTCCAGTACCAATATATTTCTTTGCTTCTGCTACTGCTCTTTTACTCCACTTACTTTGCGTCATTCTTTGAATATCTGTCCTCTTGCCACGAGTCCTTGTTATCTTCTCACCCACATGCTGAAATTTTCTATATTAGAGTGGCTCAATTCTTCTCACATTGATATGGGAGGAAGTGAGGCTCTTGCTTGCTCTTTTACTCATGATCTGGAACAGATTATCAAATATCCAACTTGTGTTCCCGATCACCACGAACATGCATCCAACACTCTTGACCTATTTCTTACTTCTAATCATTCAAGCTACTCATATTCTGTGCTATCCCTTTTTGGTAAGTCTGACCACTCTTTGATCTCTATATCATTCATTTTCAGTCCCCTCCATCAATCTTCTTAATCAGAGGCACCTTTGGAACTTTGAGCGTACCAACGTGATGATTTGCGTAACTTTCTCTTTGACTTCGTATGGGATGATCAAGTAGCCTTAAAAGTTGTCGAGATTATAAACTCGTGAATGGAAACGTTCATCTCCTCCTCTATGAATATCTTTTCACCCCCTAATCCTTGGCTTGACCGTTCTAGCTTCATGGCTATTCAGGTCAGGGATTGGGCATACTGGTTATAGCAAGACTCTCCTTCTAATTTAACTAGCTCTGCTTTTGTTACAGCTAGGAATCGCTGTACTACTCAGATTCGGTCTAAAGCTTCCATCTTAGAAGGAAAGTTGACAACCTTAACTCTTCTCCCACTGATAGTTGGTTCTACTATTTAGCCAAAAACCTCTCCAAAACCTTCTGTAGCTCAATTATTTTTCCTCTCATTGGGTCTGATGGATCTATAGCTTACTCTTGCATTGACAAAGCCACTCTCTTTGT
>JAXCGZ010015185.1:77500-90000 GCA_037179515.1 Halocaridina rubra | reverse complement strand
TGGATATTGTAGCAATAGAAAAGAGAAAGAGATGATACCTTTTGGAGAAGAGAAAGAGAATCCAGATTAAAAGCAAGAGAAGGGTCACTGATGAGTTTGATTGCCTTAGACTGAACTATGTCAAGGAGATAAGTATAAGAAGAATCTCCCCAGATAGTCGAGCAGTATTTTAAGCAGGGTCGCATAAGACCTTTATAAATTTTAAGTAACTGTAAAGAGGAAAAGTAATGACGAAAACAAAACAGAACCCCCAATTTTTTGGATGCAGATTTAGAAATTTGGATTATTTGATTCCTCCAAGACAAGCTAGAGGCTCTCTGGATTCCTAATATGTTAATAGAATTAAGAGGGTAATTTTCGTTAGTTTTGAAAACATTAAAGCTATCGTGAGGAGAAGACAGAGAGATAGCCAGAAAGTGTGTCTTGGAGCCATTAAATTTAACCAAATTTTTGGGTACCCCACTCAGAAACCCTATGTAAATCGGAGTTGAGAGTAGAAGAAAGATTGATACAAGACTTACTACGAGTAGCAGGTGAAGGTTATGAAGAAAAAGCAGAGGAAAAATGTATGGTAGAATCGTTTGCAAGGCATGGAGAAGAGAGGAGAATGGGAACTGAAGATCACTTTTGAAGAGAAGGAAAAGATCAGGTGAAAGAACAGAGCCCTGTGGAACCCTACTGGTAACGGGGAATGAGCTAGATATTGCACCATCAACAACCAAAGATGTAAAATGGTCAGAAGGAAAACTGGAAATCAGAGACCAGAGAGAAGGGGTAAAGTCATAAGCAGTGAGCTTGACCAATAGAGCCTTGTGCCAAACTGTCAAAAGCCTTAGAGATATCATGAGCGATGATAGAAGGATTACCCGTAGTTCCTCAGAGAAGCTAACCATCTATGAGTATGATAGGACAGGAGGTCACCAGGGGATCTTGCCTTGCAGAAGCCGTACTGGTGATTGGAGATAAGAGAGTTAGATTCACAATGTTCCAAGAAGTGAGAATTGAGCAGTTTTTCAAATATGTTAGTGATAGAAGAGGTTAGGGCAATAGGTCGATAGTTTAAAAGAATAGAGCGGTCATCCTTCTTTGGAACAGGTTGAGCTAGAGCATGCTTCCAAGATGAAGGATAGATACTGTTTGACAGAATGAGCCAGAAAGATGGCAAAACATGAGAGCCAGTTCATCTACAGATTCCTTAAGGAATCTTGCAGGGATACCATCGAGTCCGGATGCCATGTTCTTATTTAGAGAGCGAAAAACCTTATGGATTTTCCGTGAAGAAAGAATAAGTGAGGGCATTGGTCTAGAGAGGGGTAAAGTATGAGGGACAGGTGCTTTGCAATTGCTTATGGAAGAGTTGGCAGAAAATGAGTGCTTAAGAGAGTGGCTTTGTCAGCGGGAGAGTAAGCTATAGAACCATCAGAACAAATGAAAAAGGGAAAGCTTGAGTATTCAGAAGTTTTTGGAGAGGCTTTTGGCTAAATAGCTGAAACATTTATCAGTGGGAGAGGAGTTAAGGTCATCAACTTTCCTTCTTAAGAAGGAAACTTTAGACCTTCGAATCTGAGCAGTACAGCAATTCCTAGCTGTATCAAAAGCAGAGAGAGCTAAATCAGAAGGAGAGGCTTGGTATGTATGGTATGCCCAATCCCTGGCCTGAATGACCATAGAGCAGGCATGGTCAAACCAAAGATTAGGGGAAAAAAGTTTTATAGAGGAGGAGATGGATGTTTACATTACCGAGGTTATAATCTCAGAAACTTTTAGGGCCAATCTGATTAGGGTTGCTGGTTTGAAAGCAGTAGTCACTCCATGGGAAGTCAAAGAGAGAAGTTATGCAAATCAACACGTTGGGTATGCTTAAAGTGCCAAAGGCGGCACTGAGGAGGAAGAATTGTAGAGGGAGCGAAAATGGAAGAGATTGAAATCACACAGTGGTCAGATTTACCAAGAAGGGAAAGCATTGAATATGAATAGCTTGAAGGATTGAAAGTAAAAAAACAGGTCAAGATTGTTAGCTGCAAGATTGTGGTGATCAGGAACATGAGTAGGATATTTGATAATCTGCTCCAGATCGTGAATAATAGAGAAAGCAATGGTCTCACTCCCTCCCACATCAATGTGAAAAGAATAAAGACACCCACTGTGGTGTACATTGAAATCCCCAATAGAGAGAACTTCAGCTTGCGGGTGAGAAGATAACAATGACTCCTAGTAAGAGGAAATATATTCAAAGAAAGACACAGAGTCAGTGGAATTAGGAGAGCAGTAGCAGAAGCAAAGAATATATTGGTACTGGAGAGATAGATCTCAAGCGAGAGAGCATCAGTGTCAGGAGATTCAAGGTCCATGAGCCTTGCAATAGGGGTGTTAGTGTTGCAGTAGGCACAGACCCCACCTTTGGAACGGAAATGAGAATGCAGGTTAGAGTGAGAGATTTGCAATGGGTCAGGGGAAGCATGGCTAGACAGCTGGGTTTCAGAGAGGAGAAGTTTAGGGAGAGATGTACCCAAGTGCTGTTCTGCAGATATATGACTGGAGTTCAGACTACGAGTATTAGAACAGTGAAGAATCAGGAGGTGCAAGGTTAAGAGCAGAACAATACTACCTCCAAGCGTGTCTACCCTCACGCTAATAATGGAGTCAACAAGATTCCCTGAGATTCTTAGCACCTCTCTGTGCTGGGTACTGGGGGCCATAATCTGTTGACCTTCCATGATTATAATACAAATGAAAAATAAGAGAGGAAAAAGATTTAGAGATGGGGAGTACTGTGACTTTTCCGATGTAATGGGGTAATAAGAGATGTGTAACGAATACACCAGAATATTCGGTGAAGATGTAGGCATAGGGAATGGCCTGTGCTTGAAGGAAGAATTAACCTTTAGCTGTCAAGGCCAGTGCTAATTGAATTCGTAGTAACTTCAGTCATAGCATTTCAATGGGCGGCTGTGCCATGGCGAACCAACTAATCAACCTACAGAGTATATTCAGAGATCGTATTATTTGGGTTTTTGTTTCAATTTCCCACCAGAAACCATACATATGCTTTAACGCTGCAAGAGGATTATGTAAAGTAGGAATTCCCATTACTTGGATTCACCCTATACAATCGACTTTTACTACACAAAAGGGACATTTAGGTGATATTTCGTTGCTCGCTCGAGGAGAAGGAAAGAAGAAAATGCAGCTAAAAAAAAAAATGAATGACCTATGTAAGGCTGAGGTCGATCAACCCCTCATTGACTAATACCTTACCAATATTGCATATTATTCTTTATTGGTGACCTCAAAATAGCCTCAATACGTGACAGACACATATAATGTATCTGTTTATTTATATTCCCCTTTCATAAGAATCTTTAATATGCTCTTAGATATGACGGCTATAGAGGAATGATAATGATAATCTCTTCATTTTATATTTACTTTAAAATACACTGTTAGATATATTAGAAATAAAGAGATAACAATTCTTATCTCAGCTCCTCTGTTATATATCTCATTCTGTCCATCAATCGCCCTCTTTCAATCTCACGATCTTTTGCCTCGCCATACTCTATTCATTCATTTATCACTGGGGTGTGGCCTTCGGGACTCAACTATTTTTAGTGAAGGTCATCGTCGTTTCATTTATTTGATTTACTTTTTTTTCGGTAGGATGCGAGATGGGGGAAGGGAGCTAGAGGGGAATGAGAATATTCTAGAACTAGAACGGGGTCAGCAATGCATGAACGCCCCAAGGGTGTTATGCGTGTTCCAGTATGAGGGGGGGAGGCATATCTCAACTGGTGGACCATGATGAATTATGAAGATGGACAAAGGAACATATTCTATATATCAGGTGAAAATCTGGAATTTTTTTCATATATAATGTATTTATTTAAAAAAAAAATGTCAGCTGACTGTTAATTCATTCGTCATCTTCAAATTCTGGTTGTAAAGAAATATTTAATACTTATTTCTTGTCTACTCTTTTTAATCTGTACTAAAAGAGGGATGATCAACATTCATTTTTTTTATTAGGCTGTTGATTCGTGGATATTTACATATTTAGAAACACTGCTTTAGGGTAGTAAGAGAGTCTTATTAAAAAGTAAAATGTAGCTGGGTTGATTTTTTCATAAAAAAAAAGCTCTCTGTGATTTTAATACATACAATGCAAGACTATTTACATTACTTTACCAACACTTTTAATGTTTTACTAAGAGGTATTTGCATCACTTGTAAACTGCTTTATGTGAATATACACCGTAAGTACTCATTTACAAGTGTAAATATTAATGAAATTATATTACGAGCGCTATGGCAGCTAGCGATTCCTATGTTTATTACGGGGTCATTGTTTCTCACTAATCTCTTGGATGCTAGTTTCGGTTGGACTTAAAGGCTTACTGCCGGATAATGCCCGTCTTAACACTAAAGCTCTCCACTGATCCGGGCTTAAGACCGGTATAGAGTTGAGCTGGATTGTTCCCCCAGAAACTGTGTTATATTGAGTCCTTTTCATATTCTACTAATATTCAAACTGTATTAATACACACTTCGCCTTAATTTGGCTCGGTAAAGATTCTCTTTGCCAGAGGCCACTAGGGGCTACAAGAAGGAGAAGGCATCGGCGCTCCCTGAGTGAGAACGCCTCAACTCAACAAGTTTGGTGAGTTCGCCATGAGATGAAATAATATCTCCACGAGTTTGGACATTGACAAAGACAAAAAAACTTCCTTCCCATTTCTCGTGTAATATAAAATTTCCTGCTCGGAATACCACCTCTGGTTCGTGTATACTGCATACAAATACAAATATATTTTTCCTTTATTTGATTTTCCACTTAGCACCTTATACTGAATAACATTTCAACTGAATTTGATTTTATTCTCGGTTGATGCTCTCCATCCTCTCTCATCGTTGCATGAGTTTCATCATGTCCCACATACATTAACTACAGTTAAGCAGCCTTGGTCTTTTCTTCTTTCTTGTTGCCTTTTCCACTGTCTTTGTTCTTTCGTCTTTCGTGTTCCTCTTCCCATCTTTTAATGAAACCCTGTGTATCATCCCCACTCGGATTATTTGTTCATGTCTTTTTTTCATCACAATACCATTCGAATAGGCTTTGCTTTTCTTCGTCTGCTTTCCCCCTTCTAGATATGTGTGAATGCCTGTACTTTATCCTCATTCTGTGATTTACACCTGTGATTCACCATTTTTCCCTCTCCCTTTGTTACTGAATCCCTCTATATTATCTTGTTGCTGTTTGTTATTTGCAAGGATTTTTTTTTTCATGTCTTATGCATCTAAATAACATTCAACTTGCCCTTTACACTTTCTTCCTTTCTGTCTCCAATTTCTGTTTTTACCACACGATGGTTACTCCGTCACGTGGAGAGCCCGTTCAACAAGGCAAGAGTTTTTGACGTGAAGTGCTCGCACTCCAACTCAGCAAACACGTAAGCAATGCATACATTCACTCACTACTCTTGAGGCAAGTCATGTCTAAAATGATGAATTAAAGCAAGATAAATGTTAGGTAAAGTATACCTTTAATATTTGCATTATCGTTATTTGCTCTATATCATGTAGTAGGTTGGCTCATGGCACCGGCCGCCCGTTGCGATACTACAGCTGAAGGTTTTTTGAACTTAAATAGGTCTGTCCAGGACAGTCCGATGTTAAGTCTTCCTTCAGTTACGGTTCTTTTTCTATGCCTACAGCTACACTGAATATTCTTGGATATTCATCACACATCTTTTATTATCCCTTCACATCTGACAAGTCATTACACTCTCCATATCTGTTTCTCTTTACTTTATGTATTCTTCGTGCCCAGGCCCGATGAGGGCTGTTTTATTTTATAATTTCTTTTGGCCCGTCCTAGTGTCACAATCATAATATATATATATATATATATATATATATATATATATATATATATATATATATATATATATATATATATATACATATATATATATATATATATATATATATATATATATATATATATATATATATATATATATATATATATATATTATATATATATATATATATATATATATATATATATATATATATATATTCTCAATTAATGCTTAAAGCCACGTACAACTTCATCATGTTGATTAAAGGTCGATGGGAGAGATGCTTGCATATACTGGCTGTGCCATGAAATGCAGACTTTTGTCTGTTGTAGTGATACAGTTGGATAAGGCAACATGACTTTGTAGCTTGCGACGAGAGTTCGAGTCCTCTAATGTCATATAAAGATTTTTGGGGGATTGGATAATATTGTGTGTGTGTGTGATATATATATATATATATATATATATATATATATATATATATATATATATATATATATATATATATATATATATATATATATATATATATATACACGCTAAATAACAAAACTTTGTACATAGTTTTTGAGGATATTTATCTAAGAGTGACTTTAATATAATATAATAATAATACATGATCGAATATTCTAAGATCACAGAACGAGCATAATGAAATAAAGAATGATTTTTAGGTTATGCATTCTTTACTAATGATGAATTTGTTTATGTAAGCCTGTATTGCAGTAACATGCACATATTAATATAATGATGAACAGGAAGTATTTACCCACCAATGCTTTTATATATTTAAGCACCTTTTTATGCCTGGAGTGTCTTCTATATTATTATATATAATGGTCAAACTTTCGCATAACTGACATTATTATCTCATATTTGCAGGTCCAGCATGATTGGAAGCTGATAGCGGCATGGACTGGCTGTTCCTAGCTGCCCTTGTGGCAGCTTGGGTGATTGGGCTCAAAAAGAATTTTATATCATCTCAAGAAATCTCAGGTACTGCATGTCCAAACTGGGAGGATAATCCATGGTGCCCTTGTTATCATTTCGACGATGGAGTATTCTTGGAATGCCCTATGGTATCCCTGGCCACAGTATCCAGGGTACTCAGTCTTATAGTGCGGCCTGTCAAGTCTCTTAGCATTTATGACTTAGACACAAATGTTACCCAGTTGTCTCCTGGACTCTTCCAAGGGAGCAGAGGTGTGTCCAGTTTGCAGATCTCACATTCCAGCATTCAAAGTGTGTCTGATGGAAGCTTTAACGGCCTGGAGGGCTTATTGGAGAGCCTCACTATCATGCACAGTAAGCTCTCTACCGTCCCCTTGTCCTCCCTCCAAAGGTTATCTAGGCTAAGGTCTTTAGATCTTGAAGCTAACAATATTACAGAGCTGCAAAGTTATAGTTTTTACAACATGAAGCTGTCCAGTCTTAATCTTAAAGGGAATGGAATAAAACTCATATCAGAATACGCCTTTGACGGCCTAGAAGATAGCCTCGAGGAGCTAAACCTCATGAATAACAAACTAAAACAACTTCCTATATCGGCCCTCAGGCGTCTAAATAAACTTAGAACTCTGAAAGTGACATGGAATCGCATATCTGACATTATAAGTGATGGTTATTCTCGCCTGCCAGCTCTAGAGGTGGTAGACATAAGCAGTAATCGTTTCACTGAAATTAGCAGCAAGAGCTTATCGACTATGCCAGCTCTAGTATCGCTATCAATATACATGAATGACATCTCAGACGTTGCGGGTGATGCCTTCTTTCATAACTCAGGTCTTCAGACTCTTTATCTCAGTCACAATGATATTACATATCTGGCACCAGAAACGTTTAGTTTCACACCTTATATACGAGTAGTTGATCTTGGCGATAATCATTTGCACTCTATAAGTAATGGCCTGTTTAGCAACCTACTAGAATTACAAGAAGTTTTCTTGACCAATAATAATATCCTAAAGATTACTAATAATACTTTCATCAATTCAACAAAGGTTTCAGTGCTCTATCTGCAAAATAATGAGATTCATGCCATTGAAAGCGGTTCCTTCAAGAGTATGGAGTTACTTTTCAACTTGCAACTTAGTTCTAATAATTTGGTAGAAATCCCCTCAAGGCTTTTCACTACTACGCGCAGCCTCAGTTCACTCAGCTTAGACAGCAATCGAATTACGGGACTGGTTCAAGGAACTTTCACTCAACTTACAGAGCTGCGAGAGCTTAGACTACAAAAAAACAGAATAACAAGGATCGAACAGGGTATATTTTCCCCTCTGCCTAATCTGCTGGAGCTGCACCTACAAAATAATGACATTAATTATATTGTTAAGGAGGCTTTCTCAACATTAGAAAATCTCCAGCATTTAAATTTAGAGGGTAACAACCTCAAAGAACTACCAGACTGTTTGAGCAGGTATCCTGCAAATCTCATGACTCTTAAACTGTCAAGAAATCAAATAAAAGAAATTCACGTTGACGCATTTCGAGGGCAGGACAAGCTGGAAATCCTTTGGATAAATCACAACAATATTAGTAAAATTATGGAAATTATGTTCAGTGATCTTTCATCTATGAGAGAATTTTATCTTGAAAACAATCAGCTTATGAACATTGAAGGCAGATCGTTTAGAAACATGAGAAAGTTGACACATTTATCTTTGTCGCATAACAAAATAAAGTATCTGACTTCTCTGCTATTTGAGGGACTGTTTTCCTTAGAGCAGCTTTACCTAAATAACAATGAAATTACAGATATTGAACCTCAAACCTTCCAAAAGCTGAGAAAATTACAAGAACTGGATCTCTCAAATAATCAAATATTTTCAATTAGAAGGTACATGTTTGAAGGATCGATTCCCCTCAGGGTACTTACTCTTCAAGGTTCTATGATAAGCAGGATTGATGATGACTCTTTTATTGATTTGACAAAACTAGAAGAACTAAACCTAAAAGGAAATATGCTCACAGCTTTAAATAGATTCTTCTTGAATGCAGTTAATGTTAGAATTTTAAGCTTAGCTGATAATAGATTCCAAAACATTGAAGAAGATGCTTTATACAGTCTGCCAAATTTAGATACATTAGACATGAGTGGCTGCATGCTCTCATCCCTTCCTGCCCATTTGCTTGCAGAAGCTTCTGAATTACGCGCCATTAATCTAGCTAGAAATGCCTTCAGATCCCTTACGGCTGCACTCTTTCAGAAAATGTGGGGCTTACGAGAGGTGAATCTGGCCTATAATAATCTGACTAGCAAAGTACTGGCTACTTTGGCAGGGCTCACAAAATTAGAGTCATTAACTCTTACAGGAAATCCACTATCTGTAATCAATGGGTCTTTAAGCGAACTAACAGGCCTCCGTGAACTTTATTTATCTAATACAAATTTGATAGAAATGGACAACACAGTCTTCACAAGACTCAGATACTTGAAAACTCTTGACTTGTCTGAAAACAAGATATCAGATCTGCCTCCTGGAGTATTTGCTGATTTGAGAATAACAAAGTTGAGCCTTGCAGATAACAATTTTCATCAAATTCCCAATGCTATGTTTCTTGACCGTGTGACAGCCTTGCAATCTTTAAACATGTCAGGAAATCCTTTAACCAGGGTTACAGGACCATTAGTTGCAGGCAGTCCAGCTTTACTAGGTCTAGAAGAATTAGAGGCTGCACGGACTAATCTAACAATCTTAACCAGCCACGATTTATTGCTGACTCCTTCTCTTAGATCGCTGAACTTGGCACATGCATCAATTTCCAAAATATCTCCAGGTAGCTTCAGGAATCTTACTCATTTGACTCATTTTGAATCTGGGCTTCAACCATCTTGAGATATTACCAAGGGAAAGGCTAAAAGGATTGAAGGCTCTTACTCATCTAAATCTAACATCCAACATACTCAAGAAACTAGATCAGCTACCAGCAGATGCTCAAGCTCTTAAGGTAAAAAACTGTCATGCTTATTGAAGACCTTTAGTAGCAGCAGTGTCATGGCAGCTTTTAGTTAATGATGATGTATACTGTCTATCAGTGGAATATTATACGTAATATGATGTAGATATATTAACATTCCGCTGAAACATTAGTCTTCATAATCTAGTTTTCTAAAATTCTCGGATTTTTTGACTCACAAATTTAGCTTCCTTATATTGTGTCTTATCACTGTGATGCTTTGTTCTAAAATACCCGATCTCCTGTGTCTACTTTATTCATCTATTTTTCATTTGGAAATAGGGTAAAAAACTATTTTTCTCTGCATCTTTAATGTTCACAGAGTATCCATGCTAAGCCACTGTGTATATCTTAACCTTGAATAATTCCTCTTGGTAGGTAATTGATGCTTCAGGCAACATGATAACTGACCTAGAGGAAACAACCTTCCGCCACGGTGAAGGCATCGAAAAACTGTACCTGCAGAACAACTGGATAGCTAACATTCATCCACGATCATTAAGTCCTCTAGTTAACCTGCATTACTTGGATCTTTCTAACAACTACTTAGAGGGTATTAACACTGTTACGCTAGAACCAATAGAGAGGAGCTTAGAAGTCATGAAATTAGGCGGAAATCCCTGGAACTGTGGATGCGAAGTTAGCGAATTATGGGCCTGGCTACAGGATCATCTGTCCTTTGTTACGGAACCAACTTCGCTGACTTGTGAACTTCCAAAGGTAAGTGCCAATTAAAGGCATGAAGTACATGGAAAGCTTTTTTGGCAAATACCTGTTCACAAACCTTGCTTCTATTTGCGACTTACGTATTAGCTTATAAATAAACTCAGTCTGATATTTAGATACAATAGATCTCGTTGTATCACTGGCGTATTACCTTCCAGTGTTAAGACTTAAATTATGCATATATCAATATCACAAAATCCTCAATAAATCTTGTTCCAAACTCAAACACATGAAAAGTAATGCTAAGAGCAGAATGAATATATTCTAAGATTAACAGCTGCATTAAAATAATACTAACTCAATTTCAGTATGAAATTCATAATATTTCCAATATAGAATGTATTTTAACTATAAATAAAGAGTTCGTTCGTAAGAAGGGTGTGTCTCCATTTAATTATATACATTTACAGTAAGTAGGTTGCTGGAGCATACGCAGAGTCTGTTTGCAATACCTACATGGTTTGAACTAATAATTCATTTATTTGGCATTTTTAGCAAGTCAAGATTATACTTCATACTGAAAACAACAACAACAACAACTAATACATACAAATTAATAAACGCTCTAGTTACAAAGCAAATATGACTAAATCAATATATAATGATATATATTACTTGTCAAATAGTTTCGGTGTCTGTGACCAACAAACCCACGATTAAATGCTTCTCACCAGGTTTAATGCATATAGAGTATATCTCTCATCACACTATTTCAAACTAACAAAATTTACAAAAATTTAAACTTCAGTTTTGTTCATTTAATATTTTATTTTTGATAATTCTATATGACTATGATATACCATACAAAGAAATATTGGCATTAATATTTAATCAATGTTATTAATATTTTTCTTTTCAGGTTTTTAAAAACTAAAAAACTATTCAGGGATTTCCTGCCATGCGATTACATTCGTTTTTATTCAATCATTAATAATTTTAATATCATGCTATTTCATAATAAAAAAATCCTTTACATTCTTTCTTTTCATTTAATATAATCGATTCCTTAGGTTTTTTGTTTTCTCACAATTCAGAGATAACATGAAAATCTTATCTTTCACTTATTCCATTTACAATCTCAAAATTAACAGATATTTTTTATATTCATTCAGTTTTATTTCATATCACTTATTTGTTTTCTTTTCTTCTCTTATATTAGACTCTTTTGGGACATTCGTTCTTGGTTTTGTCGTCGTCAGCATTTTGTCCTCAGCCGTTAATCCTTCGTCTGGCCATTCAGGATATCCAAAGTCAGTCTCTCTTGGTATCCTGGCAGGCCACCAACTCCACTGACATTTATGGGTTCAAGGTAAGACTTTATCTCAACTTTCAAAGTCTTGTGTAACTGCCTGGAAGTTGATATGAATACCCTGAGTAGGAGATGATGAGAATGGAAATGGCTGTAAATGAATGGTATTATCATTTCCAAAAGTCGGGTGCATATCAAGAACCCAAGTAACTCTGAACCAATACATCTGAAGCAAAAACACGCAGAATCCGAGTCCTCGAAACACATTACCTCATTAATCGCTATTTTTGACTATATGAAACATAATACCATACTTTTCCTGATTAAATGGTTCAAGATGACATGAAACTTATTATTTCCACACTTTGTGGTGTATTTTACATACCCCAGTAACCCTAAACGAGTGAATCTGGAATCAAAGCACGTACATGTCGGCATCTTTCAACATATGACTCTGCCAAGCATCAAGTTTTGATGAGTGAAACATCATAAAACTATATTGTTTCATATTCATCGGTTCAGGGTGACTCGAAGTCATGTCCTACGTCCGACTTTTGGGAGTGATAGTACCCTTAGCCAGTTCATCCGAAACATGTATAAATGCCCATTTTTGTCAAGAATGAGACCGCCCTAGCGTCATCTCTTGACACAGTGATGCTTATTACAATGTTGATTTGGATTCACAGGCTCAGGGTGACCTGGAG